>JAUMGZ010220261.1:0-11505 GCA_032359645.1 Pododesmus macrochisma
AAGTTATTTTGATAATGTCTACAGCATTTGTGAATCACATACTGGGAATTTTAGAAGGAAAAAAAACACCAGAATCAGAATTTTGATTTCTTATATATGCCGATATTATACTTGTCCATTGGACATGCTTAGTTTAGAAATCAACTTGCCCAGATCTGAAAATCACTTGCCCCGGGCGTCGGGCGGTGGGATTTGTACACCCCTGTCTTACATACATTTTATGGAGCTTGGCACATAGCTTTACCTTCGTCAGTTCATACATTCTTACATACATTTTGTGTACATTAAAAATATCTTTAGATTTACTGGAGTTTTAATCTTAACATATGGAATTAACATGTTACTAACACTATCCTGTCAGAGAATAGGACTGTTTTGTGCTCTTTAAGAAAATATTGGTTTAACAAGTATTCCATACCCACAACAACAGGAACAATTTCAAACAAACTTGGTAGTAGGCATGGTTTGATGAAAAGGATGCAGACTTGTTCTAATGAGTGAACTTGGCTCCTGGGGTAGATGGGTCGGGTATGGTGGGGTTTGGGGTCACCACTAGATATCAAAAGAGGATAATGTAAGAGAATTTCATCAATCTATAGATACACTAATCAAATACCAAATGGAGCTGTAGTGCTGTTCCAACTAGATGGATGTTAAGGCCCAGTGGGCCTCTTGCTAGATCTTACTAATATGGTGTTTTGAAAATGTAGAAAGTTAGCAAATTATAACAGTATAAAAAGAACGTTGCACCAAAATATTGGGCTTTATGACATAAAATTGTGTCCTCTTTTTGGCTGAATAATTAAAATACAGTTTAAAATTAATGCTAATCGTGGAAAACGCACATTCAATCGGAAATCCTTTTTTACCAAAGCACATTTCTTTTTGTTTTTATCATTAATTTGTTTCCTTTTTTTTTAGATACAAGTTTGAACGGCTGCCTCAGGCTCAGAAGTTTCTGGTAGATCTAGAGGTCAAGGCTTGTCTTGCACCAAACCAATGTGAGGTGTCCTATGTTGTGTTTGACCAGGCAAAACTAGCCAATCCAGTCTGTAATATGGACTTAGCATTTAAAGATCCAAGTTAGTATTTTATTAATAATAACATTTTCATTCTCTGGATTGGACTAACAAATTTTGATTTGATTCACAAAGGAATTTTTCTGGAAATAAATCAAATCCTCAGAGAAATTGAATAAGATATAATTTTTTTCTAGATGTGTCTTATAACTTATGAAAGTTAAACAGATTCACTTTTATACAGTTCACAAAAGTCGATTCAAAGGGATTGCTACATGTATGGGTTGATCATAATACCTGTTTTGTGTTAGAATGATGTGTCTTAGTCTAGGTATGCATGTAAATAATTTCACATTAAACTTTAAGATAACTTTTGTCTTGTAGCATTTTCACTAAGAAAGTTCTATGAAGCTAATGGACTTGACACAGGGCTCAGTCTGTCCACAGCCAGAGCAAGGAAGCTTTTGGAACAGTTAGGAATTGCAAAGTTTCAGAAAAATCCTGCATGCGACAGGAAGAACGGAAATTACTTGTCACCTAAAGACGACGGCTGGAAAAATGGTAAATTATTTCTAGATAAGTCAGTAACAAGTCTTAGTAAGTATCAAATAGGCAACATTGCCAAAATACATGTAATATGAAGTCAGAATTAACAGAATAGAGAAACATTTTCAGGAAAACTAATCAACTTCTCCTACTCACATTTACTCATTGCTTCATATACATATTTTCCTATAAAGTGGCACTGTTAAAAAAGAATTTATATAACAACAACAACTTGTATGGTTCAACAATTTATTTTACTAAATATAAACAAATGACTACAAATCAATATTTATTTGGCGATTTATAAGCTGTCTAGGCAAAGATTCACAAAGCCTAGTAAATGAATAATGACTTGTGGCATAGGTGACCGGAGTGTCCAGCCAAAGCGGCCTTCTGAGTAGTCAGTCGATCCTGAAGCGGCCACTCGGGGTGGTGATTGGTATGACCATGAAATAAGATGTTGACTGGGTGATTAACTTGACACTCAGGTGTAACCAAAAACCCTATGACAGGCTAACTGTGAACAGAAGCAAGAAAACTTGGTAGTTCAGATTATTAAACCCAGGTTTTGACAGTAGATGGTGCAATTCATTGTTTTGGAAGAGTCTAAATGTGACTTTAGGGTTCAATGGGTTAAGCTGTAATGCATGTTAATCTTGTGACTTGTTTTGTTTATTCATAATTAATCACAATTCTTTGACTATTTGCATATTTGTATTCCACAGATTGTCCTTCATACACTGACCTGCCCGAGATAAAGGGACAGTTGACATGTCACCTGCCTAGCTACTGTACGGGCGTCGACTGCTGCGTGGACGTCGGTAACGTAGGACAGTCCTTCAATGCCTATCTGTTACTGGATGTTGGCAAGAATCGGCTCACTGTCGGCGTGGAGAAGTTGAAGAAAAAGGTCATGTTGTTTGATTACAACTTTGGTAAGTTTGTCTTTGAGTTTGTACTACCATGGAGCCTCTTTAAAAAACATTAATTTTGTTATAACAGCAAATTCATTATAAAGACGAGAGATTTTGAACAAATTTACAAAATTTGATTCTTTAATTTTGATTCATTACAAAAGCAAATTCTTTACGATGACAAAAAACTCAATGTCAAATATTGTCTTTGTAAAGATACTTCGATGTACAGTGTTTCTGCTTTGATGGATTTCAATTGAATCTGTGCCAAGCTTTGATTTTTTTAGGGAAATTTAGCCACAAAATGTAATAATATTATAAAGATGAATGTTTGTGTCCACTTTGAGATTTGCCTTTAAAAAGAGTTACAAACATCTAGTTTCGTATTTATTAAACATTGATATTTTCTGTTGCAGGTCAATTAGAAAGAGTTTCATTATTTGGAGTCGTAAAATTAGAGTAAGTAATAATCGTTTCATATTGTTTTTTATTAGCAGTACATTATTACAATGTATCATTGTTTGTTTTTGTAGTGGTGCTCTGATGTGCTTGTTATTACACGCAATAGAAATTGTCATTAATGTTTGCTTGTTTGGTATTGTTGTTTGTGTATAAATGTTTAAATATAATTAGTCATGATTTTAAGTCACGTATTTGAGTGCTATTTATTCCTATACAACCATGCGGCCCAGGTTCTATACTCTGTAATGTAGGTAAGATGGTATAGGATTGCCAATCTGAACATGTAGGTTTCCTCTAGACACACTGATTAATTTTCAATGGGGATCAAACTATTTAGAATCACGAGGCAAACTATCAGTCATGTTTTTCGGTCCCAACGGGAATTCAAACTATATGATTACATAATACCAACTTTTTGCCTGTTAATTCTGAATCCAATTGAACTGGGAACTGAAGATATAAGATTGATTAAATAGACACACTGGTTTCTTCTGACAGAAAGCATCCACGTGTGCTACCACCGCTGCTGATGAGAGATTTTGACATAAGTTGTAATAACTTGTATTTTAATCTCTATATGATAACTAAAGTTTAGACTTAACATAAAAGTGTTTAGGATTGTTTTAAAATAAACGTTTCTTTTCGACAGATTCACAATCCACGATTTGTCAGGTGAGAACAAATACCTGGTCAACATGCGAGTCATGGTGTGTTTTGAGCAGGATTACTGCCAGGTAAATAAACAGATACTCAAAGACTACAAACTTACCAAGCTTTTTACCAACTGGAACTCAGGATTTGAAGTACCAAGTAAGATTCCTTAACTTACAACTAACTGTTAGATGGAGAACATAATCTAAAAAATTTGTAATATCTTTAGAATATTTTGAAGAACTTTTACCATCTTTGAAAAACGTGTAGATGAGTATACCATCTTAAGAATTTGTTGAAAAACTTGTACATGTAATATCTTTGGAATATGTTGAAGAACTTGTGGTATCTTTGGAATATGTTGAATAACTTGTGGTATCTTTGGAATATGTTAAAGAATTTTGGCTATTTTGGAGTATGTTAAAAAACTTATGTTGTCTTAAATTTGTAGTTATTTCAATAATTTGATCATATGTTGTTAGATAAGAGTTGGTATATCTTTTGTATGTCTTTACAGATTTTTCATATGAAGGTTACCTAGCTAAACTTGGACTTGGAGCAAATGCCATAATGACTGGTCTCAAACTGGACCAATTTTTAGAAGTTGTAGGACTAGCGCCATACCTAGGAGATAATCACTGTGATCCAACTAGCGCCCCCTATCAAGGAGCAGGATCTAATGGATGGAATGATGGTAAAGACTTCATTATCTCTTTGTAGTAAAATTGGTTTTGAATGTGATAATACATTTACGGTGATTTTCACTTTGAACGTTTCTAGGATAACTATTAACTAGTTAAAAGTTGAATTGTAATAGAATTGAAACATTAATTATCATAGAATTACAATCTAATTACAACATTTAGTCTGTCCCTTGGAAATACGCTTTATACTTTTTATACTTGGCTTATCATCAGCTTTTTCTTCATTTAAGTGTTAATCTTAATTTTTCAGTTTGTTTGTTTTATCAGGGTTTAATGTCTATTCAACTCATGTATAGGTCAAATCGAGACAGTGTCTGCTTGTTACATTGTGCACTTATGGCGACTTTATAGTGCTGTATCACTGAAATACCATGCCACAGGTACATTAACATGATACATACTTCACTCTGCCGTATTATCTTGACACCGATCCTACCAGTCCTTCTCCTACACACAAATGCTAAGCATTTAGCAGGGAGTAAGAATATTATCTAATTTTAACGTCTTTGTTTTGATGCGGATGGGATTCTAACAACAGCTAATCAGCATGAAGCATAGACACAACCCCTCTGAGCCACGACGCCAGTCTAAATTATGCAGCTTCAGTTTAAAAGGGCATCTTTTGACATAATCATGATAAAGATGAAGTGGTTTGATATTTTTTTAATATCAATGAAGTACATATAATATGTTAATTTTTTTTCTTCAGAATGTAAGAATGTAACGTTGCCGTCTTTACCCCAGCACATGTCATGCCACATAAGCAACGATTGTCTGAAATTCCATTGTTGTTATAATGTTCCCAAGATTAGCAGAACCATACAGACTTTTTTGGAACTCGACGCTTGTTATCTGAAACTAAAGGTTGGCACTGAGCGGGTGGTCAAGGAAATCGTCTTGGATAATTACAGATATGGAACTAAAGAGTATTTTAACCTAGTTGGAATTTTCAAATTGGAGTAAGTACATTTACAACTGATGTTTGAATACTGAAAAGACAGATTTTGTAAAAAGAGCACTGTACACCTTGAAATTTTCGCCCACGTTTAATTTTTCTCCTTTTTCACTCTTAAATGAGAGGGAGAAGTTAAAAAGAAAACGAAAATTTCCAGCTACATTGTCTTTGATTTCAGAAATGAATTTAGTGCAAATCTTATGTGGAGCAATATGTTTTCTGTTACCAAAAGGCGAAAATTTCCATGTATACAGTATTTAACTTGGTGTTGAAATTTTCAGACTTGAGTGTGAAATTATACAACGCATCATTGCATACTGGAAGAACAGACTTTGTATAAAGTATAATTAACTTGGTAATTGAGACACACGTTTATTCTGTGATGAACATGAAGATTGGCTAAAACATTTTTTAACTTGATGCTGAAGATGTTTCATTTTGTGGCAAGAAGCTTTATATGAAGGATATTTTACCTTGATGCTTAAGATGTATAATGGTTGTATTAAATTTTCATTTTACTGTCATTTGTTGTCTTATGATAACGAATATAACTGAATTAATTAATTTTGGATTAGATGTTTTAGATGTATGAAATTTGTTTTCTGTAAAGTATTTCAAAGATAAACTGAATTTACTTTAAATACAAATGCACAGTGTTTGACTTGTCTGAATTTGTTTAGTGTTGGTCTTTTAAAGTTTAACTGAATTTACTTACAGATACACAGTATTTGACTTGTCTGAAGAGAACGAATATGTTTTGACCATGAAAGTTAAAGCTTGCTTTGAAACGAATAAACCATGTTACTTCGAAAAGACACTGTTCGATAGCATGAGGATTCCTAAACCAATGTGCACTTATAGTTCAGGATTTAAGATACCAGGTAAGTTTAATCATTGACCGCTAAAGTCACATTAAGACTATTTAAAAACAATGAATTGCACCATCTAAGACAGTTATTGGGAAAGGGAAAATTTCCATGGGCCATTGGGCCCCATTACAAAAGATGTATATGGGCCATTGTAGTATCTTCTATAAGAAAATATAAAAATATGATGGGCCATTCTATAATTTCAAGGGCCATCACCTTCAAACTATGTATCAAACAGCCTATGGTCCCTACCTTTCCCAATCATTGCAGATCTACTGTCAATATCCAGGGGTGAATAAGTTAATAGACTGTCAGAATCAATACTACACTGTACTTGTAAATAGGATTCTGCTGTATTTCTCCTAGTGAAATGCAGCTTGTAGTAATTAATAGAGACAATTAATACTCTAGTTAGAGCAGGTAAGTTAATAGAGTGTCAGAATTGCCATATTTTTAAAACTAAATTCTGCTGTAATTACTTGCACAGTACATCTTGTGATAAGGGCTGCTCCAGTAATATGTGTATTGGAGGGGTGGAAGGCACTTGCATTAAAACTTCATGGGTAGCGTGGCTAACTCAACAGTTGCTTTGTATTTCTATATATTAAATTAATTTTAAAAATTTGATGGGCCGAGTGGGGTCTCTGATGAAATGCCTTCCACTCCTCACATATGATTAGTTCTGAAACAACTCTAAATCAATGAAATATTCAATACTGCAATTAGATCCTTAATTTATTGTTTTGTCTTTTTCTGACTTTACCCTTCCTCTGCATTTTCTGAACTGTTGATCGTTCCAGGTATTATATTGTTAGGGCTTTTAGGATATTGGTTTCTAGCATTGTACAGTATTTTAAAGTTTTGTTTTACCCAACTTAAGATCTTAGTGAAGGGCAATTTTAGCAAAGAAAGAAAACTTCTTACGAACTCCGCAACAGATAATAAAAAGTTTCAGGTATTATGTTGTTAATGCTTGTTAAACTTTTTCACCTTTTTGACCTTCTCCATTCTTTTAAAATTACTAAAATGCTTCTTTAAATTACCGTATTCGTTCTAATAAACGCCCAGGCGTTTGATAAAAACACACACAAAACAGGTAAGAATATAAAAGTAGGGATGGGCCTTTAACGGAAATAAGTGGCTATTAGAGGTTTGTCAAAATCAACTGGAGGGAGGAAAAAAAGTCACTAGTTTGGGCGTCAAAGTAGGGGGGTGGACAGTTATTAGAGACCGGGCGTTTATTTAAACGAATACGGTATATGTTATTTCAGTTTATTGTATGTTTGTCTTATGCAGCTTTCAATCACTCAAACTGGCTTCAGACTAATGGTGTTGGACCCGGTCAGACTGTGTCAGATGTGCTTGGAGACCAACTGCTAGAAAAAATAGGCGTGGCAGCCTACATGTCAGACCAGAGATGTAGTCGACAGATGGAACCCTTCTACCCCGTAGATAACGGACACTGGAATTCGTGTAAGGAACCTTTGCTATTCTTGTAAACATTGTTTGGTGAGATAGAGTCAGGAAGTAAAACAAGCTAGATGTATATAACTAAACTGTGGTACCGTACCCATTATGTAATCAGAGTTATTTCCCCTTAAATAAATACACATTTACTGATTCAAAAATGCTATATTCAAATGCTATAACTGAACCTATTATAGTTTTTAAACAAAACATATTTCCAAGTATATCTATTTCGACATCTCAAATAAAATTCCCCTCTCCTTCATTGAATAATAAGGAATAGCCTGAGAACCGATAAATTAATTTTGTATGGCCTGAAGGTGAAAATTATTGAAGAGACATAATGTTTTTACCTTTGTGGTTATTTTTTATTATATTTTACCTTTCAGCTTGTCCTCATGCCCTGACGCTGCCCTCAATGTCATCGGACGTATCCTGTCACGTTGGTACTTCATGTACTGAGATTCAGTGCTGTTTGGAGTCCACTAGAATCAGAAAAACTTTCAGATTTTTCTTGAACTTGGATGCATGTGGACTAAGCTTTGAGGTTGGAATTGAAAAATTCAGGAAAAAATTTTCCTTAATCAAGTACAAATGGGGTAAGTATAGATCATGATCGCCCTACTGATTATACCAGTATTTTAGACAATGCTGGAATGAAATATCTTACTTAAAAGAGTTGTGCCGATAAGAGCAAACCAGTTTTGTGGCCTGCATGGATTGTTTGCTACTTGTAGGATATTGGCTTCTTGTATTGTCCAGTATTTTAAAGTTTTGTTGCATTTGTTTTAGATCTAAGTGCAATTTTAGCAAAGAAAGATAACTTCTTACTAACTCCACAACAGATAATAAAAAAATTTCTCTTTCAACAGATTTTTCCCAGCAAATTAAATGACATTTAGATAAAATTGAATCTTATTTATTTTAAGATTATTGATCAAATGTAAACTTTAAACTAAATAAACTGACTTCTAATCTCATGTTTGATTGTATTCAAACATATTTGTTTTATTCCATTAAATTTATGTTTTAAAATGTGATACACTACATCACATCATGCAATCCTGTAGCAAATGCACACAGTTGACAGCTATATTACATGCAAATAACTAGATATTTTTGTTAGCTTCTGCTCACACTGTATTAGTTTAATAGTTCTATTTCTACGCGGAATAGAGAATTTTATTTAATTACGAAGCAAACGTATGATACTTTTTTTTTTATGGATATTTTAGTGCTGTGATCAGTTACACAACTTTATCATAAAGTTTTGACATTCATGTGAAGAGTTGAGCAGTTTTGTTGTCTTATGAATGGCTGGAATAAATATTGAACTAAAATTTTAAACATTTATAGGAACAACAGCAACATTCTACCTGTATGGTGCAATCAAGGGAGAGTAAGTATAAACATGTTTTAGTAAGATAAACACTTAATGGAGAAAAGTTACTTTTTCTAATAATATACTTTTAAAGATTTTAAAAAACTGTTGGCAGAAAACATGTACTGTTTAAGGTTAAAACAAGTTTTGACTGCGAATTAAGTAGATTTGAAACTTTTAAGTACCGTATACATGTATTTGAAACCTATTTGTGGATTGGTAACTTTTTCGTGTATTCAGAACATAAAACATAGATTGGAAACTGATAAATTGATGTTTCATGTACTTTTGAAACATTCTTAAATTTCTTTCCAACAGGTCTTTTTTTTTAATTGGTTATACATTTAGATATTTCAGGTATTCCATAAGGAACCTGCCACAAGAGGATATTAATTGGTTATACATTTAAATATTTCAGGTATTCCATAAGGAACCTGCCACAAGAGGAGATGTTTGTGGTTAACTTGAAGTTGAGTTTGTGTCTGAGTGATGGATCGTGTGAACTTGAGCAGCAGGTTCTACTAGATACCTACCTCCATAAGCCAAAGTGCACATGGAATAACGGTTTCTCAGGTATCATATATTTCAACTTCTTAAAGCTGACATCTCAATTTAAACTTCATAGAAGTAAAATATTATTTGCCAAATATGGTGTATTGTAAGTACTTTTTAGACAATTTTAGATTAAGACACATGGTATCTCCCCCATGGAAATTTTAAATAGTTGGCAAGTAGGATAAACTAGTGATGATACCTATTTTAAACTTGCAGAGACAAAACTAAGCGATTGGCTCGTTACAAACAAGCTTACTCCTGGCTCGGTGCTGAGTGAATTGGACAGGTCAAAGTATTACGAGGCCTTTGGAATATACAATCTACTAAAGATGCCCCAGTGCTCTAGGACCAGCAGTGTGTTTGCACCTACAACAAAGCCTGGCTGGAAGATAGGTAAGTTGTAATATTAATAAATGAACAGAAGAAATATAATATACAGCTATAAAATTAATTATAGAATGAAAAAAAAAAAATGAAGAAATAATTTCTTTTTTTGACCATAAATAAATAAAATGATAAAAATAAGATGAAGGTTTTTATTGTGTAAACTGATTTGATTATTGAGTTAAAAAAAACTTGAGTTGTAAATAATTGGGATAATGTCATATCAAGATGGAGATCCCATACATACTGAAATGACATCTGGTATTTTACTGACTTAACTTAACATGTTTTATCAAAATCATTTGTCAAGTTTAGGCTACATCTTAGAGAGCAAGCATCTTTCAGAATGGAATGGATCATTCATGCCGTTAGAATATAAACATCATCAGTAGTATTATATTGTTAGGGTAATTTTAATAACTGAAAAGTCAGATTAAACATTTTATAACCTGTTTTATACCAGTAGATGGTATATTTCCCCTTTACTGTCCTATGTTTAGATAACTTGATGCTGCATACTTAATTGATGTCATAGATTCACACCGTTATAATTAGACTGGTACATGTCTTACCTTATCTGCAGATTGTCCTGCCAATGGCTTAGCTGCTGACATTATGGCCCTGTCAGGTCCTATCAACTGTCATGTAATGGACATTTGTACTGGGATAGAGTGCTGTGTTCATGTGGACTTTCTAAATAGACCGGTCCATGCCTTTGTAAAACTTGATGCTGATACCAAACAGTTGGACATTGGTATTGAGGATTTACATTATAGAAAGATGCTCTTTGGCAATAAGTGGGGTGAGTTCTTAATACATAAAAATTACATACATTTTCTGTTGAGATTTGATTGTATAATTACTTTGAAGAATGCTTCTAAAATAGATCAAAAGAATACACTCATAATAAACCTTTGAACATAGATCCTTCTTGTAAAACAGCACTTGTCATTCTGCTTAAGAAAATCAAAGAAAATCATTGGCCAATGAATAGACCATGACTTAAATATTATGGTTCTAGATAATAATTTAAAAGCATATGCTAAGGGCAATAACTCTTACTGAAATCATCTGTTTTCAATCCAAACACATGTGTTTTCTAGACCGTAAATATATAAAAGCATATGCTAAGGGCAATAACTCTTACTGAAATCATCTGTTTTCAATCCAAGCACATGTGTTATAAAGCATATGCAAAGGGCAAAAACTCTAGCAGGTTTGCCAGTCATGCGCATACAGCTACGGATGAAGTGCCTTACAAGTTTTGCAGTATGATAAATTTGTTATGTAGGTTTTATAAAGAACATCACATACTTTCATATAATGTTGACCACATAAAACATTCAGGAGATTGTCCATATCTGTTACAAACCTTGATTTACACAAATGAACAAATGTGATATTAGAATAAGCCTAGCCCTGCACGATCCACTTAAACAGAAAATGTGTTGTGTTTCTATTGTAGGTGCTACGGAACACATACACATGAATGGAATCTTCAGGATTGAGTAAGTGATCTACATATTTCATTTATTGGGAAGTAATTGAAGTTTATCTACATCAGTATTTGAAAGAACATTTTCCTTGTTTGGGGGGGG
>JAUMGZ010220272.1:0-11504 GCA_032359645.1 Pododesmus macrochisma
CAATGGCGTATTTGGTTGTGGAATAGACCGTCCCGTGATAAAATTGATATAACACTGATGGTGATAAATTGCGTCTTAAAGTTCACCGGAAAAGAAAAAAATTTATTATACATATTTTGATAATATGCAGAAAATAACATTTAAATTCTAATTGTGTTTCTCAAATTTTTTTTACCGATTACGTTTAGCAGTTCTCACCTGCTTAAATCGGCGATGAGTACTCAAGTTAGAGTGCATTCCCCTTGAGCGATTCAAACAATTTGATTGGTCGCTAAAAAATGACGTCATTTTAGTCATAGAAAAATTCAACCTGAACTGGCGAGACGAAACTATTATCGAAACCATGGCTTGGAGAAAGCCCACTGACGACAAAATGGAATCAATAGTTCAACCATATCACTTTGAGCCCACAGCGAGTTTGCAAGCAAGGGGAAACCGAATAAGAACGCCCTGGAACGAGTGAAAACCAAAGTGAAAGTAATATATTGAAAAGCTTGACGATGTCGACGTTGAATCTGGACAGTCTGGTTAGCTATAATACATTTTAACTTTAATAGGGTTTCCCTTGGTTGCGACTACTGTCAGTAATATTTCGCTGATAACTCAATAATAACGTCAATGTTGGATAGATAGAAGCGTAGCTGCAACCGCTCCAAACAGGCTGTAATTGTAAAGTAACTTTCAGGGCACTGTCGATCAGCTGTTTATTTTGAATATGTGATAACCGTAGACGTTAATGAATTTTCTACGGTTTTAATTCTAATAACAGCCAAGAAGATATTATCCATATGTTTCACATATTAACACCGTGATCAAACCTAAAATTTGGCCTTAATATAAACAATGGACACAACATAATAGATTTGGATCAGAATGAACCAGTACTGTGAGTAGGAGATGAGGGACAAAGAAACCAGAGTGAAGACCTAAGACTAAAACATTTAATAAATAACAAACAAAATGTTTTCAAATATATGTTTTGTATATTCAGCTGCTCTTCATACAGTGTGATTACTTAATTTTTACAGCAGTTGCAGTAAAAACAAGACAAAAAACTTCAATACAAGACTCTTATTTTTACCAACATGTTATTGTTAGTGATTACAAATCAAATGATACTAGAAAAATAATATTTATTGCACAACCGAACATTGAAAAGCTAAAACATAAATTATATTCCACATAAAATCATTATGCTGATAATAA
Source organism: Pododesmus macrochisma (assembly GCA_032359645.1). Taxonomy (NCBI): domain Eukaryota; kingdom Metazoa; phylum Mollusca; class Bivalvia; order Pectinida; family Anomiidae; genus Pododesmus; species Pododesmus macrochisma. The sequence continues at coordinate 1,207 of JAUMGZ010220272.1, forward strand.
ATCTATAAAAAAAAAGGGGGAAGATGAAAAATGAGAATTTTAATAAGGCCAAATGAAAAAATATTTTCTAGGGCTGTCACAACATACGGGAACACCGGTATATTGCAATACAGCTCATTTAATATTGCAACGCATTACAAAGTGCATATACCGGTTTTTCACGATATTTATTAATTTCCTTGTTTCTAATAAAAAAAAGATTTATGTACAAAATCTTTGTAAAAACCTTTGAATTTAGTTCCATAACAAAACCAGGAAAGGATTTTGTTATGACAATTTCGGAAACCATTCTGACTCTTGCATAAATCATTTAAATATCACATATCAAGCATTAAAACCACACACATTTTGATTGAATATTGATCCTGTCATCTACATTTATACTGTTGTAATATATTGTGATATACGGTATCATGATACACTTTAGCCGTATTGTGACAACCTTACTATTTATGGACAAGCACTGTTAAAGTCAGAACCTCTGTTTCTATATAACCTATGTCAAACTTTAAGTAAATTAAAAAAGATTTGCCTACCTACCTGCCCTTATTATTTTGAAGCTGTTAGCGGAAACACAATATTAATTTTATTGGTCTAAACAATTATAAACAGTCTATTGCATGCACATACATGTGAACAATCGTTTTCCAAGTCAATCATTTCTAATTCTGCAGACTGTGCAGCTACATGTACATTGCCTATCAGTCACAGGTATTGTGGTATACCGGTCTCGATGTGAACTAGACATGAGTTAAAGGGACGATAAACCCTCATTAAACAAACAAATAAACAGGTATTCCAGATGAATTTGACACAGGTTGGGTATTAAAAACATTTATTTGTTTCCTCCATTATTGTGTTACCAACAAACATTCAGCCTATTAAAAGCATATAAAAGACCATATGCAACCCTAAGTTCATGAATAGAACAGTGCATATTAATACAGATTTCAAGTTTCATGAAGTAACTTTATAAACTGTTAACAAATTCTAAAAAAGTTTCTCAGTTTTATGATATTGCATCTCTGTTACGTACACAACATGGTGTCCATTAGTTACGAACAAAACATTTACAATTAACAAAGATATCTTTGAAATAACTTTTTCAACTATATTTTTGTTTTAAGAACACATTTATTATGAGTAATACTTATTAAGTTAAACCAGATCTAGAAAAAATGTGGGCATGCATTTAAACACTTTGAAATTTTGATGCAAATGTCATACTTTTTGGACCAAGATTGAATAACCCCTTCTGCAATTAGGAACAGTTAAATCTCGATTTGTATTTTGTTATTGCCGTGTCAAGGTCGACACGATTAGCAGAACACGCTCTTACTGGAGGTTGATTCCTGTTAACAAGTGCCTGAGCTGTCTTGTATGAGGGAAACTTTTCTCTGATGTCTAATGTTTCGTACAACAATTCTTCTGTGTAACCTGAAAATATAAGAAGTTTTTCCTATTCTTATTACATTGTAAATAACTATGTTTATTTATATAAATATTGTGTAATAGGTCATTACATGGTGCTCTGTTAGTTCTAGATGGAACATTTCTTATTATTACAGGAATCCATTCAAATTTGTATTTGGTAACCTATGTCTATGAAATAAAATATGATTATATCTACCATATGTGCATTCTTCCATCACTTTCTTCAATGTGTGTTCCCCTTTCTTTGCTCTAGGGTATGAAATTTTCCACTTGAGCACCCCATCCCTTTTTGTAGCTTGGTCACGTTGACAATTTTCATTGTTATGCATGGCTGCAAGTATTAGTCTGAAATATATATATATATATATATATATATTAAATGAAAGGTAATTGTTTTGAAAGGAAATTTTAAAATTAGATAACTTATAAGTGTACATTTGAAATGAAGTTTTGTTTTTAAACTCTCCTTTCTAGACATGCATACATCATTTTTTCCTATATAAAATAGTCATAATAGTGTCCAAACAAACTCAAGAAACAAGTTTCTACAAATAAATATAGAACATGCAAATTCCTATACTGTACCTTGCTTTCATGGAATCATAGAAAAAATGCTGGAATTTGGGTGCAAACTGGCAAACAACTTTGTGGTAAGCCTCCAGTTTTGATGTCTGCTCTGCAGGTGACAAATGTCTAACGTCATTCAGAAACCTCGTCTTCATTAAGAGTGCCTCCATCTCAACGTGTGCTTTTGATCCTGCCAATAAAATGCATACAATTTTATTACATCTTTTTCCAACAATTTCTAAGTTATACTATTCAAATACAAACCTAACACCCAGTGGTTAGTGTGCTTGCTTGGTGCTAGTATCCACGTATGTGGGATCAAATTCTGGTCATGTCAAACCCAAGACTTTAAAATTTGGCAATCTTCTCGCTCCCTGCTAAATGCCCAGCATTACTGGGTAGGAGGAGGACTGGTTGGCTCAGTGTCAGGATAATGTGACCGAGTGAAGTATCATGTTAATGTGTCTGTGGCGTGATATTTCAGTGAGACAGCACTATAAAGTCGTCATAAGTGCGCATTGTCGCAAGCAGACACTGTCTCGATATGACCTATACTATTCAAACAAAAGACTGACATTCATAATATGTCAACTTAATATTACCAGCAAAAAATTCATTATTTTCAGATATTTAAAGATTTTTCTAAAAGCATTGGTGATGGTCAGCCAAGAAATGAGTACCTTCAATGATCCAATCCCGTTTTATGTGTTCATGTAGACATCTGGGAAATTTGTCGCCATGACCATCATGAATGTTACACACATGGTTGGTGATGGACTGCCACTTCTGTGTTACAAGCTCCCCATCACCATTGCTACTGGCAGCTGTCCAATACAAATGGTTTGAAACTGATTTGGCCCAGTCTCCAACCTTTTGACAATCTTTCTTCTTCGCTAATGCTAAAAGTTTCTTGTGAACACCTACAAAAATGCATAAAAAAGAATTACTGGTACACTCTGTAATTGAATTTAATATTTTGTTCGTATTAATTTAATTTCACCATTTGTATGTACACAGATTTGGGTATAAATCAACTCAAATTTATTGCAGTTGATCAATTTTGCTAACAAAAGATTTACTATTGCTGTTTAACAGCTTTTCACCTGTGTCATGTATGTATCCTATGTCATGTATGTATTATATCATTTTGAAATATTCAGTTTTGTACATTTAGATAAATCATGATAGTAAAAGAGTTACATAATCAGGAAAACTTTTAATACTGTAACATTACAAGTTCTTTCAAGTTCCTTTATTGCACAGTTACCACATTTATCTCCTGCTGCCAACTTTGTAAGATATTGTTATCGTGTTTAAGTACATTCAGCATAATTATAGATTCTGTGTAAAGGAAAAGCATATTTATACCTTTAGCAACATGCCATACATCGAACCAATGTCTGATGCCTTTCTGATGGGTCGCCATGTACTTTTTCACCTGGCAGTGACGGTCAGTAGTCAAATCTGATACATTGATGTTGTTTTCTTTAAGCGTCTGTAGTCCACGAACAAGGCCTTCCATTTCCATTGCATAGGAATTTTTAACCTCTGTAACCTGAAGATATTAAATTATTATGATATTATTCTAACCTATTGATTTAACCTAAATAAAAAGACAAATAATAAGTTGAAAATCAAAATGCATTATGAGTGGGCTGAAAATGAATGGGGAGAAACAAGTATTAAAAAATTATATTTTTGCCTAAAGATATCTTAAATATATATTTAAAAAATTAATATAAAGATAACATTTTAACACCTAACAGCCCTTTATTTAGCGTGTTAATGTTCAAAAGGGGAGAAGATCTATAAAATAATTTGTGTTAAAATTGAAAGTAGCAAATAAAATTGAAAAAGTAATATTTTAGAAAATTAATGTACCTGTACCAACTGAACATCTAAGATGAGTCCTGTCTCCATGTCCATTAGTGAATAACTCCCGTATTTTGCAGTGTGTCCTGGGGAGCAACATCTGGCATCACCAAGTTTTACATCACGTCCCTCACACTGGCGAAAGGCTGCTAGTTGCCACGAGTCCCAAACATTGTTGATTGCTGGTGTAAGATAGCACGACTGGATATGGCGAAATGTTCTGTCCGAAAATGTTGCTATTCTTGAACAGTTTAATACGTTTGAGACGGTAGTGAAACTAGCACCACTAAACAAAAAACTTCCGGCTAACAAAATATTTCCAGCTGGCATTTTACCCAGAACTGGTTGACTGTTCCACTGAAACTTGTGTCCATGCAGTACACATATTGCTTCAAAGCAGACCATAGAGCCAATATGTCTTTTCAAAATCACACGACAGGTGGAGCCACATTCTCTGCAAATTTTGAACAGGGGTTTAAGCGAAGACTCAAATACAATATATTTCCTGTCTTGCACAGGGTCTTCTAAATTATATGTAATATCCCTGCAAAAAGAAAATAATTTATATGATGAAATTACATCCTTCTTCCTTATCAAGTTAACAATATTTGTTTTGAAGTTCATATACATAATAAAAATTAATAAATCAAAATAAATTAATAGCTTAAAGATTAAGATAAATTTTATTGCAGTCTTAAATTGCTCTTACTAATGTTCTATATTGTTGACTTCACAAAAATTGTATTCCATATTCAATATGATGTTAGAATTTCAAGACATAGTTACTGATTTAAAAATACATTATGCAGCACATGTGATAAATATGATATTTATAAATGGAAAGAGCCAATACTTTGCACAATTCTCCAAAACGATTAAATAATATTCACTTTAAATACATAAATTATAATCGAGTGCCTTTAAAGATTACATATAATGAGCAATTGAAAGTGGCTTTTAATTATCTAGCAACCTACAAATTGTCATCAATGATTTCGCTACTGTCACTATCATAGTCGTCATCATCGTCATATGGTCTCCACTCATCATCTAACATTCCATCAATGTCGTTGTCATCATCTTTATCAATGTCCATTTCATCACACATTGGGTCGTCTTCTATATTCTGGGGTAAGATGTCGCACTGAACTCCAGTATCAACAAGTTCTTTCACCGCTGTCATAGTTCCCTCATCAACACATTGTAGTAATGAACAGGAAGTTTGTGTACCCTGTGATGTCATACATTTCACTGTCTGTGTATTTTTTACATATGTCTGATAAGAAGAAAAAAATGATTAAAAGCTTAATAAATAATTAATTATTTAAAACCATTTGACAATGCAATATTAATTTGATTTTTTCGACAACAACAACAAACTTCTATCTATGCATGCTTAACTCTACCTGCCTGTGGCAGTTGGCTCCTATATATGTGCAGATGAGTAGACATGCCAAGATCCTGTGTCTATGCACACATTTTTCAATTTTGTAAAAACATTGCATAGTTGCAAGTTTCCCAAAAATATCTTGGATCACTAAATCAAGGTCACAATTTACTATACTGAGATCACTGATAATAACATATTTCATGAAATGAATAGTATTATTATCAATAATTATATTAATTTCTTATTCCAGATCATAGAATACTAAATCTGTTATAGATCTCAGATTTAATATATATATTGTATATTTTGTTGTCTTCATGATGGGCTCCAAGCAGCAGATTTTTACATACCTCTTGTATATAATCTCATTAGTGATTTATTAGTGGTTGCTTTCTTCTGTTGATTCATTAAATGCAATTTGTTTTTTTTATGTTAAGGTCCAAACCAAAATGTAAAGAATATTGATTGATTTTATTTATCATTGCTATGTGTTACCTTTGGTTTATCTACTTGAACTTCTACGTCAACTACCCTCACTGTATATCCACCTGAATTAGTTGCACATCTATCATACTGATGATCTGATAAAGATGATGATTCACAAATTAAATTTGGCTCTATGTCATCTGGTGGTAAGTTCTCAGCGCAGTGCATAATCTCTTGCATCACCTGAAATTTAGAGAAAGGAAAATACAAAACTTAAACTTTAAATTAATTAAGAATTTGCAGATGTTTATAACAACTTACAATAATTAAGCACTGCATTATATCTATATGCTTAAAACACTAGAAAGCCTAGGTAAAATTTTCTTCAGACCGATGAAGTACATAATTTATCCAGACCAAGTGTCCAGTGTGGGCTTTGTCATTTACTACAGATTTTTGGTTTCGGTCAGACAGATTCCCTTAAGGTTCACATGTATGTGTTTAATAAGTCAATAGGACCCAGTGTCCTACATTGTACAATGTATGTAAAAAGAAACGTTTAAAAACAAAAACAGGTGTTGTATTCTAATCATGTTTTTAAAGAATGTAGATTATTCCTGTGGTATAATGGTTGCATATAAAACATGTATGGATTCAATTCAAAGTATTTTATACCTCACAGATGAACTTGTTTGGTTTAATTCTGATTCATCAGATTATGCAAAAAATGTAGGCCTGCTGAGGACTATGATCTATTCATAAATAAAAATTCTTTTTTAATAAAAAAAAAATCACAAAAACAAATATTTCATTTGGTGTGGTTCAAGTGTGGCCTTGACAAGTGTATAACATCACTTATAAGTCAAAATAATAAGACCTATGCTGATAAATAACACTGAACCCCTACGTCGTAGGCCTATACTGAGTACAGGTATCGTACGGTACTGTTCTAGACTATAGATCTTTTTTTAAGTGGATGAGGAGAGAGGAACACACAAACAATTATGCTGCCCTCACAACAACAGTATGATTTTAAACGACATGGAACTGATAACTACAATTGACTTACTCTTTGATGTTCCCGTTTCATGTAGCCTGATCTCACAGGTGAAAGTGGCGACTCCAAAGCAGCGCTGCCACAGACAGAATGACCGGTACTTGGAAATATCGAAGGAAAGGAATGTTTTTTTAATCTAAGCCCCTTGTCCTGTCGGTAACCTATCGATCCTGTTATCCTAGGGTCCCTTGTGAAGCTGTCCGGACTAAAATGATCAGAGCAAACATACGAGTATTTGCCAGGCTCCCACAGCTGTGCCCCGGACTTGGCTGTCAAAACACGGCCGACTTTAATAACCCACTTTGAATATAACTCCCGATTCTTCACTTTGTCAGGAAACCTAAAAAAACTTACACCGCTTCCCGTCGTTTTACTGCACCCCACAACCACACAATGCACCATTTTGCAGGTTAAACTTGCCGCTAAACGTGAACTCTTTCAACCGTGTAAAACGTAAACAAATCAATAATGGGCGAAATGTACAACGCTTCTATAGTTGCTATGACTAAAATGACGTCACGGCTTTTTTCTCGGCGGAAAATACCGAGTTGTGACGAAATGTACCGATGAATTGGGGCTTATCGTTTTCACCTGCAGTGATTTAACCGATTGATTGGGAGTGGTAAATTTGCCTCGCATGAATTTAGTTGGTATTAATGCTTGTTTAAAAAAGCAGTTAATTTTTCATTTCCGGTGAACTTTAAAGAATGTATATTCGGTTCATTTTTCTGTGTGCGTCCAACGTTTTCTTATTGTTTGTCCTAGAATATCGTCTTGGTGTTTCGATTTACTATTTTAGGTCACCTGACCCCGGTTTCAAAAAAATTATTTAGGACAGTTCTTGGTCTTTAATCAATTGTTCTGTTGATCCTATTTCTTCTTGTTCTTTAGGAAAAAGAACCATTTCACGAGTCGTAACTTGTACTTATGCATAGGAACAGTTTACAATCACTGTTAGTCTACATTTCTACATTTCTATGGAATGAAAGCATTCAAATCAAAATACAGAATAACAATGTAGAGTGAAAAACTCCACACAGAGTATACAAATTGTCTCCCAATGTCACAAAAAGGATACAAGCACTTCGGATCGTAAATGAAGAATATATTCAATTCTATTTAATATTTTATTTATTATAGTTTATAATATATATATATTATATTTATATATATATTATATATATATTTATTATTATAAGGGTAGTGTCATATGTTTATACATTACAGTAACAGTTCAAGTTTAAAAGCATTCAAATATATAATACTGTATTAACACCCAACCAATCTTGACTTACGAGAAATTCAGTGTACAAAAGTAGTAAATTCGAAAAACCAAGACGATATTCTAGAGCCGTATGTCCATTGACATTGGCAAACAAAAGGTAAACGTTGTACGCACACAAAAAAAATTTATAAGTAAGCAGTAATATATGATTATATTGATAAAAGAGAAATAACTGCATGAAACTTCAAGATGAATAGACATGTTTCAACCAGCTTATTAGCATGACCCTCCCTGTGCTAGACACCTTACCGCGGTAGGGAGGTTTGCGAGTCTCGATGACCTGGAGAGCTATGCTGGCGGGAACTGGTAGGGTCACCCAAGTCAGACAGGTTGAAGGGTAGAGGCCAGCCAAAGATCTGTACGTCCTTCGGAGGGGACGCTAAGCTGGCGGTTCCGTGTACAGGTACTTTAACCCCCTGACACGATAAAGATCTCCATGTTAAGTTCGAAACGCCGTTGCATGGGCTCATCCTTCTTTCTGAACTATCTATTTTACCTTCATTTCCCGTTCCTGCTACCGCTTCTCTTCCTGTTCTATCTTTTGGTTTTTATTCTTTGGTCTTTTGTCACAATATAGGTGAAAGATTCTGTACGTGACGTTAAGCCCTAATAAAACAAACAAACAAACAAACAAACAAACAAACAAACAAACAAACAAACACACAAACATATGTTTAAACTGTTTTGTAGTATATATGGATAACCAACAAGGGGTATTTACTGTTAATTGTAAAGGCTTAAAGGACCTGATTGGACTTGGTTAAAGTTTTAGTGCAAGTATTGAAAAATTGAAGTTGGTTTGAGAGTGATCAAAGTTAATATTTTTCTTCATTTGAAATTATTTTAATATTTATGACAAACATAAGCAATCATTTACACTAAAATGTAGGCATAGGCAAGGCATAAAAATGGCATGTTTGGACTTGATTAAAGTTTTGGTGCAAGTATTGAAATAACACTATTTTAGTGTCACAGTGCATATATCAGTTTACTTTTATGCTGAAACTGTTTTATAGTGTATATGGACAAACAAAAAAGGATATACTTTTTATTTAGATATAACAAAAGTCCAAACGGCGCGCTTGGACTTGGTTAAAGTTTTAGCGCAAGCATTGAGAAGTGAAGTTATATTATGAAAGTGAACAAGTTTTGGTGCAAGTATTGAAATAACAATATATTAGTGTTACATGTACAGTGCATACATTAGATATTTTTCACGCTGAACTGTTTTATAGTGTATATGAATAATCAAAAAGATAGTTATACTGCTTATTGAAGCATTGCAAATCCAAAATGCCCACTTGAACTTGGTTCAAGTTTTAGTGCAAGTATTGAAAAATGGAAGTTACATTTTGAAAGTAAACAAATTTAATAATGTATTCACCTGAAATTAATTTGATATTTATAGACAAACACTAGTACTAGCAACGATATTCCTTGCAACGTAGGCACAGGAAAGGCCCAAAAGAGCCTATTCGGAATTAGTTAAATTTTTGGTTGAAGTAAGAGTATTATATTTAGACAGTACATGAAAGCAAAGCAATACTTTCCTTATGCTGAAACTATTATAGCACAGATGGACATTAATTACAAGAGAAACACTCTGAAATGGTGTCACTGCTTAGGCCTAAAAAGGGTCTGTTTGAATTCACAAACATGGAAACTAGCACGGAATGTCAGTATTTCATACAATGAACATTTCGTTTCAGCATTTATGATAAATCAAGAGTATTAAGTTGGAACTTTTGTAATAAACATAAACTGCTAAACTTGCAAGAAGGGCGTATTATGTTCCGCCTTGTGGCGCTCTTGTTGATTCTACTGTTCTTATATTTACGAAATGATCATGAAGCTTTCATCCCTAGTTGTTGTGTTTGATATATATTTTGACTCTTTCTGTATTGAAAGTCGGTCGGTTGGCCGATATGTTTTTATAGTATTAACTTTAATAAAAATTAAAACGCCACATTTGCTGATGAGGACAGGATTGTTTGAAACGCGTGTCGAGAGGAATATATTAAAAACTTCTTTTTTGACTGCCTGCGCATGTACTTATTTGGCAAGACAATTTCATGTTATTATTGGGGTGTGGTTTTCGCCTATAATAACCATTGTGATTTTAACCTTTCCCTTTTTAGTCCATCTGGACCGAAGGTCCAAGGTGAACTTTTCTCATACAAATCCCGTCCGTCGTCCGTCGTCCGTCGTCCGTCGTTAACTTTTCATATTTTCGACTTCTTCTCCTGAACCACTGGACCATTTTTATC
>JAUMGZ010220283.1:0-11504 GCA_032359645.1 Pododesmus macrochisma
GTTGTCATGCTTTCTACCATTATAGTTGTCATGCTTTCTACCATTATAGTTGTCATGCTTTCTACCATTATAGTTGTCATGCTTTATACCATTATAGTTGTCATGCTTTCTACCATTATCGTTGTCATGCTTTCTACCATTATAGTTGTCATGCTTTCTACCATTATAGTTGTCATGCTTTCTACCACTATAGTTGTTATGCTTTCCACCATTATAGTTGTCATGCTTTCTACAATTATAGTTGTCATGCTTTCTACCATTATCGTTGTCATACTTTCTACCATTATAGTTGTCATGCTTTCTACCATTATAGTTGTCATGCTTTCTACCATTATAGTTGTCATGCGTTCTACCATTATAGTTGTCATGCTTTCTACAATTATAGTTGTCATGCTTTCTACCATTATAGTGGTCATGCTTTCTACCATTATAGTTGTCATGCTTTTTACCATTATAGTTGTCATGCTTTCTACCATTATCGTTTTCATGCTTTCTACCATTATAGTGGTCATGATTTCTACAACTATAGTTGTCATGCTTTTAAACATTTATGTCTATATTGTAAATTGTGATTGAAAAAAGCATTGTCCTTTTCAATAAAATTCGATTGGGGTATTTTTGAGAAAGACGTTTGTGTGTTGTTGACCTTACAATAGATTGTTTTAAAATTCAGCATATTGTTTTAGAATATAAATTTTGTTGTTCTAAAGTGAGCTCGACATCATCTCCATGATTCCATCTAACAAGTTGTGCGCGTGCATATCTTAGATATTTGCGCATGCGTATTTCTGTATCATTGCCACCTGAGAGTTAGTTTTTTGCCATTAAACTATCGTTTTATGTCCTCGTCCTTTTCCCGCGCCTCTTGTTGTGCTGCTGTTTTGGGTTTTCGTTTGATCTATTGTGCTTCGACAAAGGATAGTTTAATAGCTAAGTCTTTGGTGATCCTCTTCAAGCAAAGTTCTACCTAACTCTTAAGATGTTACATTTACTGTTTGCACGATCATTCTATTGCTAAAGTTTGAATGTGGCTGTTGTTCGTTTGGTAACATATTTTATTCTTTTGATCCTGTTTCTTCTTGGATTTTTTTTATAAAGTTAAGGTTTTTTTTAAAATAATTTTTGTAGCTTATCCTCCATATTTATTTTTTACTAAAAATAAGATTCGATTTTCTTTATCTTAACCGGTTTTATTACTTAGTGTTTTCTTTGTTCTTTTACTTGTTTTGTTATTTTTTTTGTAATCTATTGGCGTGTACTGTTTTGTTAAGTTTTTTGTAATCTATTGGCGTGTACTGTTTGTGTTTTTGTAATCTTTAGACGTGTACTGTTCGGTTTTTTGTAATCTATAGGCGTGTACTGTTTTGTTAAGTTTTTTGTTATCTATAGGCGTGTACTGTTTGTGTTTTTGTAATCTATAGGCGTGCACTGTTTTGTTTAGTTTTTTGTATTCTAAAGGCGTGTACTGTTTGTGTTTTTGTAATCTATAGGCGTTTCCTGTTTGTTTTTTGTAATCTACAGGCGTGTCCTGTTTGTTTTTTTGTAATCTATAGGCGTGTCCTGTTTGTTTTTTGTAATCTATAGGCGTGTCCTGTTTGTGTTCTTGTAATCTATAGACGTGTACTGTATGTTTTTTGTAATCTATAGGCGTTTCCTGTTTGTGTTTTTGTAATCTACAGGCGTGTCGTGTTTGTGTTTTTGTAATCTATAGGCGTGTCCTGTTTGTTTTTTGTATTCTATAGGCGTGTACTGTTTTGTTAAGTTTTTTTGTAATCTATAGGCGTGTACTGTTTGTTTTTTGTAATCTATAGGCGTGTACTGTTTGTTTTTTGTAATCTATAGGCGTGTACTGTTTTGTAGGTGAGCCAAAATGAAGACCAGTGCATTTGTTGGGTTGACCGTGTTTGTTGTGGTACTTTGCCTGAGCTATGTATCGGCCGGCTCTTATGGCGGTGGCCATAATCAAGGACATTATAGGTCACAATTTATGTATCGCCCATTGCGACAAATTGCTTATCAACAACCAAAGTACAGGTAAGTAAGAAATATTTATTAACGTTTTAGTAATGCGCAAAATTTAGTGTTATTTGTAAAAATGAATTGCATTGGCAACATTCGTTTAAATATAACTGAAATACTTGCAGTGTGGCCTTTAATTAACAGTGCGTTCAATAAATAACATTGCTACGTTACGGTATTTCCTACGCTGAATTGCAAACAGTGATTGTTTTTTGTTGTTATTGTCGGTATTTTTTCAACTTTAAAGTCCTTATAATGCTACAAAAATATTTCTTAAACTGAATTAAATTATAAAGAGAATTTTAACCAAGTTATGACTTCATATGATGAAAGTATTAGTTAAAAAAGATCTTTAAATATTTTAATCAAATTTACGTGGAACATTATTACAAGTTCTTGTACAAATAAATCGACATATTGTGTTATGGTAAAATTGAACATTGGTTTAAGAACGACGTACACATGTGTTAATGTGTTTATTTAGATTTCATAATTATAAACATATTTAACGTTGAATCACTCAAACTATATCTTATTTACTCTGCTCTTAGAGCACACCAGTATACTTTTTGTATCTCAATGGACAAATATTTTGGGTTTTTTTTAGTTAATAAATGTATATATGGTTCTGTCTCTGTGTGCGTCCCACGTTTTCCTTTATTTTGCCCATGTCCATGTACGGCTTTTGAATATCGTCTTGGTTTTTCGTATTTACTTCTTTACACGCAAAAACTCTTAAAGGCCTCAACGTTAACAACTTTTGTTCGTTCAGTTTCACTTTTTTGTACAAATTATAATGTTTCTGGAGCACACCCGAGGAAGCCCAGGATAAGATTGTTTATGGTTTGCTTGATAGTATCTAATTTTCTGTTTTTTAAGATAAGCTTAGGTAAAAAGACCGCTACACTGTTGTTGAAACGTAAGATATGTAAATTAAAACAAATGACTCACACTATTTATCAATTCAAACAAATTCAAACTGTCCTAACGTTATTCGAAATTTTTAATCTTTAAGATTACAAAAGTTTAATAATGAATAATTTTACAAGTTTTTACATGCATAAGTATTGTGTAGAGGGAAACCCCAATAACCAATAAATGTTTTTGATATACCACTTTAAGTTGACAATACCTTGTTTTACGAGTATTTAATAATGCTGCTGTAAATTTTGATTGTTATATTTGTTCCACAACTCGCACTCCATCTGTAATTTAAAAAGGGAAGGTTTATCGTACACAAAATCGGTAAACAACTGTAAATTGCAACTATACAGATCCAGTTTAAAACTGCTTTTTGTAACTTCATTTTGATTGGTTAATTTATTTAACCTCTACAATGTGTAGCAAAATGAACAAACATTTCCATCTTTTGAATGCGCACCTAGTTTCGCTTTAATTTGTAATAGAAGTGCGTGTTGTTTCCTTTTTAGTTTAATAGTTACAGTTATATTGTTGTTGCTTTTGTCTGTGCGCATCTCCCTTTCTCCTTATATTTGCCCATTTCTATGAACTTTTGAATATCGTTAAGGTGTTTACGAATTTACTACTTTAATATAAGTGTACTCCCTGTACGTTTGCCACCAAATATGTCGTGATCTTGTCCATTTTACATTTATTGTCCTGGGCTTTATTTCAGCTATGCTTTTTATCATGGACGCGGTCATCTCACTCATTTGGTTCGTTTGACTCAACTTTTAAATATGATATTTTGGTGGTGCGTCTTTGATTGCAACAAGCTCATGGAGGGGTATCTTTTAGTGTCTGTATGTCTATACTTAAGACTTCTAGTATCATGTATGTCTATACTTAAGACTTCTAGTCTCATGCGGGACGTGGGAAGGTTGAGACCTCATTAACCGGTTAAGCCTGGTATCATGCTGGGTGACCGTCCTAAGTCGGTCCGCGTTGATTACTAGTCTTGAGTATTAATGTAATGTCTTTTAAATTCCTTTCATTCTAGTGCTTAATTGTTTTATGTAGCTATTTTTTGTTTGTCAACGTTTTTCGTTCGGTTGATTCCACTCATCCTGTTTTTGGATGTGAGAATTGTCTCTTTGTCATTGTATTTTGTTCTGTTGATCCTATTTCGTACTGTTTATGTACAAAATGAATAGTGCAACGCAGTATTTTATCCTCACAACTATGCTCAGCAGAGGCAAATATCTCGTTCCAATTTACACAACTATGCTCAGCAGCGGCAATAATCTCGTTCCAATATTCTTATGATCATTTTATCCTCACAACTATGCTAAGCAGCGGCAATAATCTCGTTCCAATATTCTAATGATCATTTTATCCTCACAACTATACCAGTAGCGGCAACAAACTCGTTCCAATATTCTAATGATCATTTTATCCTCACAACTATACCAGTAGCGGCAACAAACTCGTTCCAATATTCTCAATATAGTTTTATATTTATATTTTCAGTGTATTCATGTTTGTATGAGTTAAGTTGTATAAGGTCACCTCTGTGTAGGGTTACAACAAAAACAAAAGTAGGGTAATAGGGTCGGGATCTATTCCTTTTATTTACTATATTTTTATTCTTTTTGACAAATTCTGTATGTGTCATTTAATCTCCACAATATGACCATGATAATATTTAATACAGAAACGTAAACACAAAAAATCATTCTGAAGCAATAAATTAGATTTCAGGAATTCAATAACGGGAATTCAATAACGGTTAGGTTAGGTAGAGGACCAAAATGGACATATTTTGTGGTCTAAAATAGTACCTAATTTGTACCTAACATGTTTTGTATTTTGTGCTGTATTCTCCTTTTATTTATGTGATATTTATAAAATGTTACCTTTACTAGGTCGTTTATTGTGCAACGACGATATATTCAACCTTTGAACGCAGCAGCATACCGATTCGGTGGCGGTGGATTCGGAGGCGGTCAATTTGCTGGTTCTCAATTCAGTGGCGGTCAATACGGTTTCAGTCAATACGGACGAGGAATGGGAATGTTTGGTGGAAATAGCATCTTCTCCAGCATATGTGAGTATAAATGTGTTTTACGTTATTCTTTTAATGAGAATATACCAAGCCAGTTAAAACGTATGTTTTCATTATACTTAAGTGTGTGGTACAAAAGTATGACCAGTACTCGTCCTTTGATTTTTTGTCACGATGTCGGTGAAATACTCTGGAGGTGACACTAAGTCATTATAAATAAATAAATTAAAAAAAGAAATTTAACAAATAAATAAATAAATAAATAAATAAATATGAGATAGTTCGTTTAAAAGTTTCTCATTATGTGTTCGTGTATTTGAGAATCGTTCCGTTGAAACTTATGTAATGGTTTTTGAAAGTTTTGCTTCTTTGTAAATAGTCCCCGAAGAACATTTATATAAAAAGGTTCTGTATGTCCTTGGAATAATGCCCAATGAAAACGTGTTTCATACTCATATAATATTTAATATATATCTTATGGTTCTTTTATTCAACAAGATATTAAATAAAATTTTGTTTTATTTTCAGATTTCTGGCTGGCTTTATTAGCCTTAATCCTAGTCGCAGTACTGTAGAGTTGACGAGTACACTGGTAGGCATACTAATTGCAATACACTTAATCATGTATTTTCTGTTGATGTGTGGCAGTTGGTGATATTTGTGGTTGGTACACTTGTCAAGTTTTAGGTAAACTAAACATGACCATGTCTCGTTTCTTTTATTTTTGAGAGAAATTGGTGATGTAGAACGAACTCTTTGTTGCAACTTCCATGAAACAATCGTGCTTCGAAACTCGGTTTAACCTAACTTTCAAACATTGCGCTGATTTGCCTTCTTATTTCGATATATTTAGACAAGTTTTTCTGGAATCATTGAATATTATTTTCTTTCTTTGTTTCTTTAATGTCGATATCGATCTTCTTCAAACGTTATGTATTATATTGCTTAACACTTGCCTTCTTGTTATGTCATTAAAGGGAAAAGTTAAAGGCTTCATTAACCGATTCAACCGCACCGCCTGGTTTCGTGGTAGGTGACCATGCTAAGTCTAGGGGATTGTTGTGATATCAATATATTTCGTTTTATTCTGATGCTGATTTGTTTAATGCGGCTATTGTTGGTTTCTTTATGTCTCTTGTTCTGTCGATTCCATTTATCCCGTTTATTGTATTTCAGATTCGACAGAATAATCGTCACATTGAAGGCACGTTTCCTCCTCAAGTTAATCATTTTGCTACGCGCACTCCTGTCTGACGCTTCTAACATATACTTATTGAATAAAATATTATATTGCACTGTTGATTTTCTTTTCTTTTCTTTCTTGTTTTGTTTATTTATATTTGTATTCTTTGTTACCCGCTTTCCTGAAAACTTGAAAGAGTATTGAAGTGGGTGTGTTCATCCATCAAATTTGGTGTTCATGTACAAACTGACCTAAATATAGTTTCGTTTCAACAAAATTGTGTATACAAATACATACGGACAAGACTCCTCCTCCTACCCTCCCCTTCTATAAGCACGACTCTTCCAGGTCTCCTTATGCTACTATGGTTACACGTCTAATGGCCAACCATAACAACAGGTTAAAAGACCCATGCTGAGTCAACATCAACTGAATGACAACGACTAACACAGAGTCAACGTAGATGGCACGACACATATTTAAACAGAATCAACATTGACTAAAGTAGTTAATACGAAGAACAAAGACAATATTCTAAAACCTTAAGTCCATGGACATGGTAAGACAAGAGGAAAACTGGGGACGCACACAGAAAAAATAACCAAATACACATTTATTAACTAAAAAAGGAAACATCACTAACTTCTATTAAAGAACTAGAAGCGAAACCAGGTGCTCGCGATATGGTTAGTGTTTTCTGCTACACATTTATGACCCGCATCGATGCTTCTGAGTCATTCCGGTGTATGGCAATCGAGAAATTAAGAAAGGGGGTTTAAGAAATATGAAAGCCGAAATGTCGATAAATCAAGCACACAAATTTAGAATACACGTATGAAGCCAAATAAATGACTGGGAGTTAAGAAACTCAAACCATGACGTAGGTAGTATTTCTATAATTATATCAGAAACATACTTGTCAAGTCTCTGTACTGTATCTTGATTATTTTCTGAATGAAGACCGAAGTCTTCGTAGAATATAGCCCTGCCATAAAAGCTTGGATGTCAACAGCAATCATCTAATTAGTTGTGACAGATAGACTCCATAACCCTGCCATAAAAGCTTGGATGTCAACATCAATCATCTAATTAGTTGTGACAGATAGACTCCATAACCCTGCAATAAAAGCTTGGATGTCAACATCAATCATCTAATTAGTTGTGACAAAAGCTTGGATGTCAACAGCAATCATCTAATTAGTTGTGATAAAAGCTTGGATGTCAACAGCAATCATCTAATTAGTTGTGACAAAAGCTTGGATGTCAACAGCAATCATCTAATTAGTTGAGACAGATAGACTCCATAAACAGGTGAGGTGGGCATGTTGCTGTCTAAGAATAGGAAGTTGACTGTGGGAAAACTGAAGTCGTCACATTTGTCATAAAGTGTAGTTGACAAGGTACCATTCGTGTCGATTTTTAGTAGGAGGTCTAAGTATGAGGCAGAAAAGTCGATGTTTGAAGAGTCTTTTATTTCGAGTTCTGGAGGATATAATATTATAATGTCCACGTATTCACCAAATTGTTTATTCTTCAGTGACAAAATGTCATATATGTAGCGAAAGTGAAATTAAAAGGAACTGGTTTACCATAACCCGGAATGACACGGGATATCGCGGCGGGTGACACATGTGTAGCAGGAAACGCTTATAATATCGCGAGCACCTGGTTTCGCTTCAAGGTTTTCAATAGAAGTTCGTGATGTTTCCACTTTTGGTTAAAAAATGTATATTTGGTTCATTTTTCTGTGTGCGGCCATCATTTTCTTATTATTTGCCAATGTCCATGGACTTACGGCCTTAGAATATCGTCTTGGTTTTTCGATTTACTATTATAGCTTTTGGATAAATTCTGCTACAAACGAATACAGAAATAGATCAAACAGAGACGGGCCAACAACATCGTCTTCAGTGTATTTTTGTTTTGCGTCGACTTTTAAAAAGTATACAGTCGTGCCCTTAACTATAATGTATTTATACCTGCGATTGCATGTTTTACCAATAAAAGCATGACATACGATATCTTTAAGTATATATTTTAATTTTAGATTCTCAATGAGGTCTTTTGATTTTTTGAGTATCCACCTCTGATTCACTCCACTACGTGATTAAGCGACATCGCAATATGACTGCAGACCATCTTTAATTTGTTCGAGTATTAACGCAAGAACCCTTGAAAGAGGTTTGATAGAGCACTTTGAAGACCCAGCGATATACCTTTGTTTATGTGGATTTTTGTGTAGTTTTGGAATCCAGTACATATCAGGAAGGTCACAGTTTTCCTCTTTTAATATAATGCCAAAAGAAGAAACAACAGACTTATGATTAGCCAATATCTCATATTGGCTCATGTTGTGTGTATGCAAATTTTACAGTCTTCCCCAAAACCATAGACTAAATGACACAGACCCACACAGAGTCGACAATGTAATCTCTCGGTATACTAGAAACGAAGTTAAAATAATTCAAAAGGAGGGTCACTATCACTAGGAATATCTATTATACATTGACTTTTGGCCCCAATACATTTTACGTTACTTTTTTTTCTAAATTGTTTTACTTTTAACTAAATACACGAACATAAAGGTTTTCAAAATACGCTGACAGTAAATACGTTTTTCGCACATAAATTACATTAACATATTCGGGCTTAACAACGTAAGATAACATTAGTATAACATTCAGTGAGTAGATGCTAATACCCGTTATGCTGAACTTGACCGCAACTCTACTATATGCCAATCCGATACACTAAATACAAATTGGCCATAGATCTTAAAAAACTATGGTGGCAATGAACCAGCGATACATTCCATCTATTGCTGGGAACCAGCCTAGCGACACAGATACTCAACTTTTGTTTATGTCCTTTGTGGTGTTTTACAAACACCGCCATGATAACTCAGCATTTAAACTAAGTAATTTACTAGTTCACTAATTATTAAATAACCTGGGTTCGCTTCTGGTCTTGAATAGAGTTCGTGATGTTTCCTTTTTGCAGTTAATAAATGTATATTAGTTTATTCTTTCTGTGTGCGTCTAACGTTTTTCTGTTGTTCCCATGTCCATAAACTAACCGCTTTTGAATGTCATCTTGGTTGTTCGTATTTACTACTTTAAGTAAGGAAACAAGAAGCATGTAAACAAATAAGATAATCATATGAATCAAAACATATATACTATTTCAGTAATCAATTCACGCAGCGCTATTTACGAACCAAAACCTTTGAAATAAATATTAAATCTGAACAATGTTAATAACAAAACTAGGGATAAATAAATAACTGTTAAAACTGAAATGCGATGTCAATGAAAGAGACTTATCACGTGCTTCATTTTCATGCAACTCAATTCTTTCAATTGAAGTTCGTGGTGTTTCCATTTTGAGTTAACTATTGTTATTTTGGTTACTTTTTCTGTGCATGTCCCACGTTTTTCTTTTGTTTGCCTATGTGTATGGTATCGACTGGCAGTTTTTGAAGATCATCTTGGTTTTTCGTATTTACTTCATTCAAACGCGGCAGTTTCTCACACATGAACACTCATGCAATATGACAAATATTATATCATATACGTCTCTACCGCTTACAAGGACTGAGTTTGCCGAAACTGCTGTTGTTGGTAGTTCCTATATTGATTTTGATTAAAGCGTTGTTCGAATTGGGTTTCAATCCATAACAATATCGATGTTACCTAACAATCCCACCTCGTCCCTTTTTGGCTTCTTAGTTTTGATATCTCAAGATCTTAAGTATTCTATATTTAATTTCTCTTGGGCATCCGTTGGGAACGATTAATTCGTAGCTAGACCTAGAATGAATCATTTACGAGGTCCTCAACACAGAGAATCGGGCTTTTTATTAGTCCGTCTGGACCGAATGTCCAATGTGGACTTTTCTCATACAAATCCCGTCCGTCCGTCGTTTATCCGTCCGTCCGTCCGCCTGTCGTTAACTTTTGCTTTAAACGACATCTCCTCTGAAACTACTGGGTAGATTCCAACCAAATTGTGCAGGAAGCATCCTTAGGGGAAGGGAGTCAAGATTGTACAAATGAAGTCACTGACCCCCAGGGGACATGTGGGCGGTACCTAAAGGGGTTAATTTGACAGTTTGCCTTTAAACGGCTTCTCCTCTGAAACTACTGGGCATATTTCAACCAGATTGACGATGAGGCCCAATGTGCCTCTTCTTGTCTCCTATATGGATAATGGTTTCTTACTTGTCGTTCTATCATTACCGCTCTGCCTTCATGATACTGTTGCTGTTTCTATTCCTATTCTGTCAATAGTTTTCTACTCTTTCGCCACGACGTGTTAGCGACAGTTTCTAATGGTGATATATGTTTCTTTTTTATTATTGCACGTTAACATAGCGGCGGGTGACACATGTGTAGCAGGAAACGCTTACACCTTCGTGAACACCAAATTTCGCTTCTAGTTGTTTTGAATAGAGTTCGTTATGTTTCCTTTGTAGTTAATAATTGTACTTGTGTTTCTTTTTCTGTTTGTCCCATAAATTATATTAAACTTGCATCCCGTTTCAGGTAATATATGTATTTTACAATACTTGTCTTATCAACATTTCTTAAGTCCTCTCCCTTTCCAAATTTACGTGTCAATTCTTTTGAATATATTTGATACTGTTATAATGCCATCTCCGATGTAGGATGCTGTTATTAGTTTATACTCCTCGATATAGCCATTATGTTTGCGGTCTCCCTGCTGCTGCTGCTGCTGCTGCTGCTGCTGCTTCTCTTCCTGTCTTGTCGTTTCGTGATTTTTCTCCTTTGGTCTTTCGAGACGATGTCAGTGAACGTGTTAATATATAAAACCTGACGCATTTACAAATATTTAAAGAAGGATAACTCCTATCTTATGCATGCCTCTTATGTAAAATAATCTATTGAAATCAACTTTAGGAACGTTTTCTACTGTTCAGTTATAATTCCTGTTTGAAGAAAGACCAAAGTTTCATAACCGAATGAAACTGTAAGGGAAAGTACAATGTTACCACTATGTAATTTAACCACAGTTCATTCCTACTTAAAGAAACGTTATTGTTTGTTTGTTTATTTGATTAGAGCTTAACGTCACGTCCAGAATCTTTCACTGATAGTGTGACAAAAGACCAAAGGAGAAAAACCAAAAGATAGGACAGGAAGAGAAGCGGAGACAGGAACGGGAAATTAAAGGAATCGAGATAGTTCAGAAAGAAGGATGAGCCCATGCAACAGCGTTTTCGCCTTCTCTTTTATCGAAATTTACATGGGGATCTTTATCGTGCCAGGGTGTTAAAAATCCATGTACACGGGACCGCCAGCTTAGCGTCCCCTCCGA
>JAUMGZ010220294.1:0-11504 GCA_032359645.1 Pododesmus macrochisma
AAAACAATGTTTTTCGAAGTCTGGACCCGAATTATAGAAATTTAATTCAAGAACAAACATTTTCTTACATTAATGCACTTTAGTTTTCCCGGCGAATTTGATGCTTTGCATCAATGTTTTCTTGTATATGGTTTATTGCTTGTCTAGTTTAGTACTGGTTCTATTCAGTTAAGCTTTCATGCGTAGTGATATTACATGTCTAGTTTAGTGATATCTCCTTCCGGTTGTCTAGTTAAGAACTGGTTGACTGGTTCCATTCAGTTTTACTTTCACATAATGTTATTACATGTACTTGTCTAGTTTAGTTCTAGCTCAGAGCTTGGTTGCTAGTATATCCCTGTTCCGCTAATCTTTTACACAGTTTAGTGCTTGTCTATTTTAGTGCCAGCTCCGTTCAGCTAACCTTTCGTATTATTCATTACTTATCGAGTTTAGTACAAGCGTCATTCAGCCAACCTTTCAAAAGTTTATTACTTGTTGTCTAGTTTAGTTCTAGCTCCGCCCAGCTAACCTTTCAAAAAAATCATTAACTGTCAAGTTTAGCTCTAGCTCCGTCCAGCTAACCTTTCACAAAGTTTATTACTTGTCAAGTTTAGCTCTAGCTCCGCCCAGCTAACCTTTCAAAAAGGTTATAACTTGTCAAGTTTAGCCCTAGCTCCGCCAAGCTAACATTTCAAAAAGTTTATTAACCTTTCAAATAGTTTGTTACTGGTCAAGTATAACTAAAGTTCCGCCCAGCTAACCTTTCAAAAAGGTTATTACTTGTTAGGTTTAGCTCTAGCTCCATTCGGCTAATCTTTCACATAGTTTTTTGCTTGTCAAGTTAAGTGCTTGCTCCGTTCAACTAACCTTTCACATAGTTTTTTGCTTGTCTAGTTAAGTGCTAACGCAGTTGATTTAACCTTTAAGATAGTTTTTTGCTTGTCAATAAAGTGGAACTCCGTTCAGCTAACCTTTCACATAGTGTTTTTTCTTGTCAAGTTAAGTGCTAGCGCCGTTCAGCTAACATATAATGTAGACTTATAAGCATTCATTATGCATGCCATCATGTTTTAATATGTAAAGCCTTTTTCTCAAATCAGGACAAATGACCCAATGAAATCTCCTTTTAAGCCACTAATATGTGAACTTCGACAATCTACCCAGGAGACGCTTTTAGGTCCCCGTTAAATTGATTCTTTTCAAGCAGACTATATTTGGGTTGGCCCAATGTATTGGAGATGTCACGCTTTATCGGCACCACTCGTAAAATGAAATAATTTTGTTGTATTTTTGTGAATTGATACAAAGTATATACTTGATCTTGGTCAAATTTAATAAAGAAAAGAAATTTAACTTAAGTAATAAAGCTGACATTTAAATAATGTTCAGAGGTAGGGGAAATATAAAAATATCAACTTGCTTAAAATACAAGCCTGCGGATGTAATAAAATTACGTTACAGACAGGCCGGGACAGACATGCGTATGTATGTAAGTAAAAGAGACAAGATGAATGATACTTCCCTATCCCGTCATTACTAAATCACATGGGAACGTGTATATAATTAGGTCAGCCAACACGCCATAACTTAGCAGTCTATAATAAAACTTGTATATTCACTTATTCATTATCAAAAACTTAATTCAATATTCTTACTTGTCCAGTGCTACTTTACAGGGATGTTTGGATAGTATATGTGCACCTTTATTTGAACTGATCCAATTGCGTTCTCAAGGTCATGGATACAGTAACAATTGCTTTCAAACAGCTTAAATAATCATGGACCTTGAACAAAGAGTATACAACGTCCTCAAACAAGGAAAGATAGTGTTCTTATACACGTATATCTTTAAGTCTACTTTACGAATATATCCCCGTCGACAGTAAACACATCGAATATTGACGTTCTTACATAAAGATTAATGACGTTCTTATGTATGTTAAATAATCGTGGATCGTGAACACAGATAATATAACGTTCTTACACAAGTAATAATGACTTTAGTAAGCCTGTAAGTCTAATTTAAGGATATAATCATTGTGGACAGTGAACAAAGGGGAAAATGACGTTCACATACAGGTTACATTACGTCATTACGTCTGTAAGTCTGCTTTGCAGTTTATCATCGTTGACAGTAAACACAGGAAATTACGTTTATACACAAGAATGATGACGTTCTTACATGTTTACCTCTGTATGGCTATTTTACGTTTTTTATCATTGACATTGGACACAGGGAATAATGACATTCGTATGTCTGTAAGTCTACTTGACGGTAACAAAATGTAGAACACAGATAATACTTTTACACAAAAATAGTGACGTTCTAACACAATTATTTTAAATTTTTTAATATCTGTATGTCTACTTTGTGTTTTAATGACGTTTTTACACAAGGAATGATGACGTTTGTTTCGTCTATATTTTTACTTTATGTTTTTATTATAATTGAGAGTGAACACAGGGAATCATGACGTTCTAATGTCTGCAAGTCTACTTGACGGTAAAAATAATATCGTGGACAACTAAAACAGAGAATAAAACGTTTTACACAAAAAATAGTGACGTTCCTACACAATAAATGATGACTTTATATGTCTGCAAGTCTACTTTGAGGTTACATTATCGTGGACAGCAAACATAGGGCATAATGACGTTCTTATGTCTGTAGAGATATTTTACGACCCTTTCAAAAGAACACACATAATAAAGAGAATCTGAAAGGATTCACTTGAGTTTCAGAAGCCTCATTCTTTGATTAATGGCGCATTTACTTTTGAAAAATAAATGTGTTCTGTCAAAACATATATCCGTGGGCATAGTTGGCAAATTCTGTGAAGGGGGAACTATTCCAAGAGCGAAGTTACACTATTAGTTCATAAGAAGTGGGTAATCCGTCAATAAATAAGATATGTATGTACAATATTACGCAACTAAAGATGTAAAACTCAATGCCTATAGGTACTCCATTAACTCTGACACGGCTAACCTTCTTAAATAAGTGTTGACCTTGTCAAAAGTCAAGAGGTTTGTTATCTTTTCCAGGAAACCTGTTGTACATTTCGTACATAGAGATGGGTTAATTTTGATGGCTCTAAAGTAGTCTTATTAACATGATGCGCCGGGCCATTTTCACCTCCTACAGACGACCATTGAACATACTTTTAATGTAATTGATAGCGACACATCATACGACATATACACCATGTGCTGTTCGAAAAGTGGACGTGGTGTTAAAACAATGTTTCAATTAAAACCAGTCGTCGTGTTCTTTCTTTTTTAAAGTGACCATTGTCCGGTAGATGTTTGGAATATGAAACTGCCAAGGATGTAGTCAGACAAGAAACAAAAGTGGCGTATGTCACCGAGACAGACAGTGAGACAAGTCAATAGAATATCAAGTTCTTTTTCAGAAAGGAGGAAATTTACAAAACAATTGAATAAACACATAGATAAGGGTCAACATTACCGTCACACCATTGTCAGCTTTCCCATAAAAATTGCACGCGCGTTTATATCATCTTCTTTAATTTGAACGTGTGAGAAAATGCAATCATGGTGGCGTTTGTGTTCGAATTTTTCTTAATTATCTTCATGATTTTAAAATGTGATCATTCGCGATGACATAAATGCTATCTTCTTTGTCTAAAGAGTCGGAAACAGTCCCTCTTAAACGTCGAACGTGAACTCAGTTGTGTGATACAAACCCATATGCGTAGCGCACCAGGGAGGGGTGGTTAACCAGTCTTCTAAAACGAGTAACCAACGGAACACCTTAATATGCAACCGACACTTCAAACTTACACTTGTCAGAAAATCAAATCTTCTTGTTCCGGACGAAAGAGTTGAACTCGGGACAACGTCTCCACAGTAGGTGGTCATCTGGTCAGTTACTGAAACCTCGTGACCGTATATTTCCACTAATGAATGTATACAGATAATTATCAACCCTGGGAGGTACGGTCAAAAAGGTCAACAAAGGGCACTGCTGGCACACGACCAACTGACCAATCAATCTTTTAAAGAATGATGGATATTTTGACAATTTGTTATTGTCTTTGACGTGTTACTTGCTTGGTCGATTCTGTTTTCAGTACCCGATCCACGGTATATTATGTAGTTTAACATCTTTTGTGCATACAATTAAAACTACAAGAAAAATTACGCCCATAATAAAATTAAAGTTTTACCAATTAATCTGCATTTAAACGACACGCCTTTGTGTAGGTTTTAAAATTGTATAGGCCCGGAATATAGTACTGATCAACAACAGACAGTGATGATTAAATCAAAAGTTCAAAGTAAAAGTTCCAACAGATGTCCAGTGATGGGTCTGCAAGGCGACCATCGGCCAATGTCCTGAAAAATCAGTAGCAATTCAAAAGAAACTGTAATTAGGTTTGTCAGAACTGTCATATTGCATTGGATGATTGACGAAGTGACCCGAGGTAACTCGAGTTAACATTAACTGTAGCACACCGAACAACAGACACATCAAAGTCTTGGAATCGCTTGAATGAAACGTAAAACAATTAGAATATATCAGATGCAGATGGCGTTGGGTGCAACTAGAAATGCGGAGAGAAAGACCTCCGTTGAGCCAATAAAATTAATAGTTTTTACAGTTTATGATGATATTGCCTATCTCCTGCACAGGTGAATACCATTAAATGTGTAAAGGTGCTATATCGCATGAAAAACGGACGTAATTAATTGCTTAATTAATCAGTTTAAACAGAAACTTTTTTGTAAAAACAGTTTTAAACAGCATCCCTATTATCTTGTCTAAGAGAAGTTTGTAAGATTTCGTAATGTTCGGAATGCTTTTCATGTGGAGTCAATTTGCGCAGCTGATGACGCCAGATTTTTCATTGGCAGTTTAACCGATATGTATGAAATTAAAAAATGAAAGCTTGAAACTGAACACACCAGGCCAATAATAAATATGCTATCTACAAAAGACCCTTTCATAAGCCTATTATATTTTGCAATTTATATTGTTCTCCATATGCAGCTAAAGGATAATTCTCTTTTCTTACTCATAATATATATTCAACAATCAGTTATAACGTACGTATACACAGCAGACATTTCACATTTATATACAACATGGTGTTTTTACACATGTTTGTTTTTTTCATTGGGGTTTAACGTCCCTTTAACTTATGTTTAAGTTATATCGTGACGGAGTCTGTTTGTGACAGTGCGCACTAATGGCGACTTTGTTGTGCTGTCTCACTAAAATATCACGCCGCAGATACATTGAAATGATACTTCACTCAGTCACATTATCCTGACACCAACCAGTCCTCCTCCTAAACGTACCTGGTAATGCTGAGCACTTAGTAGTGATAGAGGATAACCTAATTTTAACGTCTTAGGTTGGACGCGACCGGGAATCAAACCAGTGCCTACCGGGTCACGAGGCGAATGCTCTATCTCTTCAGCCATCGCGCCGGTTTACACACGTGAACACATCAGACTGTTATAACACATGTGCATATAACATATTGTTATTACACATGCATATACAACATAATGTAATTACACATATATATGCAAACGGTTTTTATTACACGTGTATATGCAAAAGTCTGTCATTGCACATGTGTATTTTACATATTATTGTATTAAAGGAAAATGCACTGACCATATTTACACAAGTCTAGACAACACATAAGGTAAATCTATTGTCTCAAACACCGTTTGGCATTCACACCCTCCGCTAGCGGTGTATGTAATTATAATGTTGGCAACCGGTACTATTTAGCCGATTTCTTGAACATTTATTTTTTACTGCCATGCTTTTTATAAGCAATACAATCACGGCGATTTGTTTCTATATTGAACTAAGCAAGACTAGCTTTGTAAGATCATACTCCCCAAAGTAAATTACACATACTATTATATAGGTATTATCTTAACCAAGTGTAAATGATTAAAGGTATTTATCAAAACTCAGTAAAAACGTTGTTAACAATTTTCAAAATGACTTCTATCTAAATGCAAGTCACTCTTCTTTATACTGCATATCAATAATTTATCGAGGTGCATTTTCAATACAGAAAAGATCTCGCTTTAAATGTGCCTTGGTATCCTTGACGGATAAGTTAATATTTAACACAAACCCCTTTCAGAACCCTTCGTGTCACTCTTCATCTCCATAATTTAATGTACTGAGTGACCCCTTCATGTCTCTCTTTCTCCTTTTATTTGTCTAATGAGTGTACGGAGTAAAACTTTAGTGTTTCTCTTTCTCTCTCTATTTGAGATTACTCGGGAACCCTTCGTTTCTCTTTTCCTTTTTCTATTTGAGCGCACAGAGTGAACCCTTCTTTTCTATCTGAGTTTCCCGAGCGAACCCTTCGCGCCTCTGCCTCTCTTTTTTTGAGTGTACTGAGTGAACCCTTCGTTTCTCTCTTTGAACTTTTTGAGTATACAGGTGTATAGAGAACCCTTCGTTTCTCTCTTCCTCTTTCTGTTTTAGAGTATAGAGTGAACCTTTCGTGTCTCTTTTCCTCTCTCTATTTTAGTGTACATGGTGAACCCTTCGTTTCTCTCATCCCCTCTCTCTATTTGAATGTTAAGAGTGAACCCTTGGTGTCTTTATTTGAGTGAACACATTGAACCCTTCGTGTCTCTCTACCTCTACAGAGTGAACCTTTCGTGTATCTCTTCCTCTGTCTCATTGATTGTACAAAATGAACCCTTCGTTTTTCTCTACCTCTCGCTAATTGAATGTACAAAGTAAAGCCTCCCTCTCTCTCTCTCTCTCTCTCTCTCCGTATTTGAGTGTTCTCTTTCTCTCTCTCTCTCTCTCTCTCTCTCTCTCTCCGTATTTGAGTGCTCTCTCTCTCTCTCTCTCTCTCTCTCTCTCTCTCTGTATTTGAGTGTACAAAATGAACCCTTCGTGATCTCTCTTCCTCTACTTCTGTTTCAGTGTTACTTTAATACCATTACTATTTAGGTAATCACCATCTTTATGTTAATTAGACCTTGTTGGCCTGATGTTGATCGAGTGCCCAAAGTAAGTTGACTATTCATTTGACTCCTTTTAACAGTCTGGTATTGACTGAATTTCATGCATTAGAAAAAAATGTCTATAGTAATCAAATGCCGGATTAAACTTGAGATGTTTTCGACCATCATTATTTAAAGTTATGATTACATAACGCTTCTTTCTAGTGCATGTTTACACGCACTTTGTCTGTTATCGAAGCATTGGATTGGAATTTTACAGACAATCGGAGCAATGGAGAGGGATTTTACAGACAATCGAAGCAATGAACCGTTTAAATGGTGGCAGTTTTAATGTCGATAGACCAGTGCTTCGCGTCTATGAAATTTGACAAGTTTGTATGCCGATATCTATACTGGTAGACGGGAAAGCCATCGTTATCTATATGACTAACAATAAACCAAATATACACTTCATGTGGAAAACATAATCACTTCTTCAGCGGATTTCAATAAAGTGACCAGAGACACAACTCTCATAAACCCATCTCTATAACTATCGTCGACTCAATAATAAAACTCTCAAAATCCCAATAATGCAATCCTCACAATAATTTGTTTACGCTCAAGATGCCAAGCTCAGAGGGATCAAAGCAAACAACTAACTGGTTTTGCCATTAGATAGTTAACGATTCGCCATGTGGTCATTGGTCACAGTACCTACAGTTTACTATAAAAAATAGTGCGCATTCCAGGGTACAAATATTCTAGTGAAATATTGATACAAAAATACCAGGACAATGCAAGTCCTATAAGCATGTTTATAATTATATTTGCTGTATTTGATAGATAGGAAGAGAGCTATGTCTTTTTTATAGCTGACTGTTGGTTCTTGCTTGTAATGCAGGGGATGTCATGTTTGCACACACATGTCAACATGTAGTGAAATACATGTCGTATTTAATGTAATCCCTATAGTAAGAGTTTCATATAAATTATGAGTGATTTATACGATACTCTGAAAGCAGAGGTGCCCTAGAGGCAGACATCACACATCGGAATCAAAACATATTGGTTGCGAAGGTAAACCTTCACGGCAAACTGTGCTCCCTATTCTATACCTACAGAGGGAAGTGCTTTCAAATGCACAATGAAGAAATTAAAAGAGACAAAGTATGTTGTTTAAATATTAAAGTTTTCAATTGTTGTTGTGTTTGTTGCTGCTGTTAAATGTTGCTCCTGATTTCAATTACCTGACATCAATATGACAATGTGTGGTAATGCAGGCGCTTAGTTTTATCGTATTCCATATTATACAAATAATTGAATTTGCAATAATTGTTTGATTATACAAAATGTATTTAACGAAGCAAGGACGAAGTGACGTCAAGGTGAAATTGTTAATGACAAACGACCAGCATATTCCACTAACATAGACTTGAAAAGAAGCGACATAACTGTTTCAACTAATTCGAAGAAATGTTACAGAAGACATTTAGAAATACGGTTTAACGTCGCGCTTATGTTGGCAATGTCATCCGAATAACGTGTGGTAGAGATCTTAGATTTTGACACTGTTTTCTGTCCCCAAATACAATAGTAAACGCAGACGAAGATGAAATTTGGTTCCAGAACACACTTGCTATCGAAGTATAATAAACCACCCAGTCCTCTTAGGTACCACCCAGTCCTATTAGGTACCACCCAGTCCTATTAGGTACCACCCAGTCCTATTAGGTGCCACCCAGTCCTATTAGGTGCCACCCAGTCCTATTAGGTACCACCCAGTCCTATTAGGTACCACCCAGTCCCACCCAGTCCTATTAGGTACCACCCAGTCCTATTAGGTACCACCCAGTCCTATTAGATACGTGTTTGTCGCTACTATTCATAATGTAAAAAATATAGACAAAAAACGTGTTTTGATTGAACCAGTAGTTGATAATCGATCATACACTCAGAGCTGTAACTATGCCTACTTTATACAGTAGACAATGCATAGTAACAATGATTTATGTTACATGCAATGAAATGTACTTGATGTGTTTCTAAGATACAGCGATACACTGTCATCTTCTTAATTAAACATGCATTTACATGTACTGCGAAGCATTCACAAAATATAACACATGTCTTCAAGTCATCGTAGAGTCTACCGACACGACCGCCGCCACCCATGTAGATGCATTGCAGTACCGAATGGTCCAGACTTTCAGGTATGCAGACGAGTTTATTTGTAGCATGTATTAGATAACCCATTTGTGCATTTTCCTCAATTAATATTGGAACAGCACATACCATTTTTTCCAGGTGAAAATATGAGCGGTCCTTGCTTATATCAAGAACACCTTGCACTATAAAGCATGAACAGTTAATATGCTTTGTTCATTTTGAATGAAGAACCAACAAAATAGTCATTTGTCTACACAGATGGTAGGTGATTTTTTTTTAAAAAAAAATTCTAAACACAGAGTACAAACACTTACATCTATAATCAACAAAACTCAACCAGCTAATATCTGTGTGTTATCAAGGTATTTATATTGACATTTGTAGATTAAACTATGTTTACCATTGTTGTTTTTGGGGGATGAACGCCGACAAACGTCTGCACGAAGGGGGTTGTTTTCCAAAGGGCGCAGCCCCCCTCTCCCAACGGTTTCTGTGTCTGAGGACATCGCTATAACCTGGAGTTTTCTATGTCTGAGGACAAAGCTATAACCTGGAGTTTTTTGTGTGTGTCTGAAGACACCGCTATAACACGGAGTTTTCTGTGTCTGCGGACACCGCTATAACACGTAGTTTTCTGTGTCTGAAGACACCGCTATAACACGGAGTTTTCTGTGTCTGAGGACATCGCTATAACACGGAGTTTTCTGTGTCTGAAGACACCGCTATAACCTGGAGTTTTTTGTTTCTGAAGACACCGCTTTAACACGGAGTTTTCTGTGTCTGAGGACACCGCTATAACACGGAGTTTTCTGTGTCTAAAGACACCGCTATAACACGGAGTTTTCTTTGTCTGAGGACACCGCTATAACACAGAGTTTTCTGTGTCTGAAAAAAACGGTATAACCTTAAGTTTTTGTTTCTGAAGACACTGCTATAACACGGAGTTTTCTGTGTCTGAGGACACCGCTATAACACGGAGTTTTCTGTGTCTGAAGACACCGCTATAACACGGAGTTTTCTGTGTCAGAGGACACCGCTATAACACGGAGTTTTCTGTGTCAGAGGACACCGCTTTAACACGGAGTTTCTTGTGTCCGAAGACACCGCTATAACCTGGAGTTTTCTGTGTCTGAGGACACCGCTATAGCACGGAGTTTTCTGTGTCTGAGGACACCGCTATAACACTGAGTTTTCTGTGTCTGAGGACACTGCTATAACACTGAGTTTTCTGTGTCTGAAGACACCGCTATAACCTGGAGTTTTCTGTGTCTGAGGACACCGCTATAACACGGAGTTTTCTGTGTCTGAAGACACAGCTATAACCTGGAGTTTTTCTGTGTCTGAGGACACCGCTATAAAAAGGAGTTTTCTGTGTCTGAAGACACCGCTATAACCTAGAGTTTTCTGTGTCTGAGGACACCGCTATAACACGCAGTTTTCTTTTTCTGAGGACACCGTTGTTACCCAAATGGATGAAGCTGTGTTAGTAGTGAAGATGGTTTCTGTGTCAGAGGAGAAATTTTATCTTAACCTTTGATATATGAACCCTAACCTCAATAAGGCGTTTTTTTCCAATAAAGGGAATTGATGTATCAAGTTTAGCTTAAGGCAACCAAAGTAACTAAATATATTGCACGGAAACAAACTCAAGTACATATTTTTTCTATTTTAGTAACAATTACCTTGAACTTAAACATTTGACCACCAAAATTAATTCAATAAGGGGTATTTACTATTTTAAAAAGAAAACCTAATCTTCTAAGTTTTGGCTTTAATTCAACTAGAGAAACTAAAGATATTATGCAGAGGTGAACTCAAGAACATATTTCTAATTTTAACAACGGTGACATTAACCTTTGACCTATGTATCCTCAGACAACAATGTTCTTCCTTTTTTCAATTAGGGAAATGACAGACCACTTACGAAAATAAGCTACAGGAACTCAAGATCAAGCACAAACGAACTCTTAAGTTTTGAATTTCCAGTTTAATAACGTTGACCTTGACGTTTGACCTATGCAACGTAAATTTTTTTTCTTTCCTTGCAGAGAAGGAAGATAAAAATGTCAACAACGGTCTCCAAAGAGTAAGTGAAAGTGTGACGTTGAAACGGGTATTACACATACACAATTGTGATGGAGACACAAGAAGAAAAACGATCAGGGCTTTAAAATAAGAACAGACAAAAGTCCTTTATTTTTTGCATACAAATGGATAGGATGCTTTCAATACTAACAAGCAAATTCGTAGAATTAATGTCCCCCGCTAGATGGAAATTTTAAAAATAAAATCGCATATTCTGAAAAGCTTAGAGTGAGTGTTATGCATTATTTAATTGAAAGTAGACAATCTTCGTAAATTGAATTTTGTATAAATATGCTTTTATCGCACTG
>JAUMGZ010220305.1:0-11502 GCA_032359645.1 Pododesmus macrochisma
ATTCTGTGTCCCAGGTTTAACCATTTTCGTTTTGTGTCCCAGGTCTAACCATTTTCGTTTTGTGTCCCAGGTCTAACTATTTTTGTTTTGTGTCCCAGGTCTAACCATTTTTATTCTGTGTCCCAGGTCTAACCATTTTCGTTTTGTGTCCCAGATCTGACCATTTTCATTTTGTGTCCCAGGTCTAATCATTTTCATTCTGTGTCCTAGGTCTAACCATTTTCGTTTTGTGTCCCAGATCTAACCATTTTCATTTTGTGTCCCAGGTCTAATCATTTTCATTCTGTGTCCTAGGTTTAACCATTTTCATTCTGTGTCCCTGGTCTAATCATTTCATTCTGTGTCCTAGGTCTAACCATTTTCGTTTTGTGTCCCAGGTCAAACCATTTTCATTCTGTGTCCCTGGTCTAATCATTTCATTCTGTGTCTCAGGATTAGGGTTAGTTCTCATTGGGTTTAGGTCTGTTCTAGAAGTTTAGAACTATTAGCTAATTAATGAAGCCACCATTACAGTGTCGATAATGTGGTATCAAGAATTAATTAATTATTGTAGGCTACCTACTTAACAAATATGTACGGGTGGTGTTTTTTTTTTACATTGGTCGGAAAATATAATATTTTGGCGGAACAGATTGGGGCCGAATGCCTGTGGGGCCTATGGACTACAATTCATTCAAAATCTCAAACAAATCTGTTCCAGACTCCTTTTTTGGCTTTGTAGCAAGATTTACTGTAGTCTTGACTATTCCAAAATTCATAGATTCATTTTCTCTTTAGCATTTATTGAAAATGGCTGCTTCGGAGCTAGACCTGGATGTTTGACGAGGTTATCTCACACAGAGTAATGGTTCTTACTGCTTATAAATATTATATTCATTGGTGGCATGTTTCAATTTCACATTGAAAACTGTATATATGTTAATTCTTATCTACACGTGCTTGGTTCCCGTCATGCATGAAAATGGTGGTGAACATTAGCTAATTTTCACACATGGTTTAAAAACAATACACTCAAAACTGTATGTTTTCTTGATAACACCATCTAAAGATCAAGGACAATGCCAACAAACATCAAATTACAATGAAAACATAATAGCAAATCACACCATGCAACAACCTGTTTGGATGTTCGTTCAACTAATTGAAATGTGTTTATACCAGTGAAAGGGATCCAAACCTTTTCACCTTTCCCACAGGTGGAGGACATTAACCAAAAACATTTAAAAAGCTAAAAAAAAAAGGTTCTTAACACTAAATTATTATTCAACAACTGCACAATGCAGGAACAGTCTAAAAAAAATAAAACATGCACAGTAAACTTGAGTGACAACAGCAATGACAGGTTGGATGGAGATATTCACATCATGTCTCAGTAGATACAAAATGGTGAGTATAAAAACATCGGAAAAAGCAGAACAACAGGTGAAATCCAGACCATAAACAAGACCTAGCCAAGTAAAACAGCGTGCAAAACAAACCCGATATATGCCACATGAAAGGACAGTCAGAAATAGCAATTTATACTCCAGACATATCCAAAATATTACCTACATAATAAAATGATAGTCATATAAAATAGCCTTTGATATACCAGTATACAAAACCAAAACATGGGCCTACCTTAAAAGACAGTCAGAAATACGCATTATGCATTTATACTGCACACAACCTAAATACATATAGGAGCGATATAAAATGATAGTTATAAACAGCCATTGATCTTTTTATTCCCCACACAAAACCCAAATATTGGCAGCATAAAATGACACAGTGAGAAATAGATATTTTATAGCACCTAGTCAAATAGTACTGTCTCATCAGTGTTCCTGGATATTATAACAATATCATACATGTACATGTAATTTTATAGCATTTTTGTTCTATATAACAATTTTCATAAACCTTCTTTCAAATTAAGGGTACTTCACTGACAAAGTCAACAGAAACCATGTACAAATTGTGCAATTTATTTTAATACCTTAAATCTATATCACTTTTGTAAGTAATTGTTGATGCATTTCATTTTCAAATGTTTCTACTTTTAAAAAATGTAACCTATAAGTACACTGACTTAGGAGTCAAGATTAAGACTTCATTTTTAAGACTTCATTTTTGCAAGTGTATTACGTTAAATTCAGTCTTCTGAGTCCAGAGTGTAACTAAATGGAACAGATCTTTGTAGGTTCTGCAGTTTAATATTTAAATGATGTTTCCATGCTTTTCCACCAAGAGTTTGTTGCTCTAATGGAATCTTCAGGAACATATTGTCCCAAGATCTTGATCCAAAAAGTCACAGTTCCCAAACTTGTGTGTTAATATACACAATAACACACAATATCTGGGTAAATCCAGAAGCTTGTGTGACTGTTAGGAAATCTTTCATGTCGATATTATCAAGACTTTGATCCAGAATTGACAGCTCCCATCCTTGTTGGGTCCTGTGAAGGGTAGTGGACTGCCTGATGCATTGCATGCATCATTCTTGGAGGGGGTCTCATTGGCATCATCCCTGGTGGAGGTGGGGGTAGTCTTACACCTACAACAGAAAATGAATTACAAATTACAGCACAACATACGTCTGACAATACAACTTGTATGCTAGATAATCACTACACAAAGAAATGTTTATTCCTGCATATTTATCTATTCATAAAGAATTATGTGACTCAACAAGAACCAGATGTACTATCAGAAATATAAAATTAATATGATAGTGGCTCACCTAATGTCAGGAGACAACCATCTCACATTCACTATAGGTAACACTTACCTGGGGGAGGAGGTCCTCTAAAGACACCAAAGGGAACCATGCCAGGTGGAGGAGGGCCTCTTGGTGGCATGCCTCTAGGTGGTCCTGGTGGCATGGGCATAGGAGGTGGACCATTTGGTAAATTGAAAAAGTTATTCCCCACTATCTCCTCTGGTGGCATCGGTAATGCTACAAATAAACAGTACATTAAGACTTCTGAACATAAGAGATATCAAATGCCTGAAATTCTTTTGAATCTAAATAGTTTTGCTTTATATTTGTAAGAACACCAATCACCAATTGGTTAAAGCTGTAATATTCTCTAAAATGATACATTTCAATTAACCAAAATCAGCTACAAACGTCAAGTTAATGCCTAGATTAGAAAATAAATAACTGTTGCATGGATAAAAAATGTGATGTAATCGAGTTAACAATAGATAGAAATCGGGTATTTTCCTTTTGATGCTGCCAAATTAAAATTCAGCACCTTGAACTCCTAAAATCACTGAAGCCTTTGTAAAATCAAATTAAGCTGGTCGCCTAAAACTACTGTTAACCTTATTATTTACATGTACGCCTTGCTTGCGCTGAGATCAAGACATCCCAACCCATGTCGTCAACAATCGCTATGATAGACACATGTACGTGTTTACAAATAATATGTGAACTGTATACTGTCATAAAATTAATCAATGTTCTAATTCATTTCGTTCAACCGAACATAAAACATTAAAAAAAAATAAACATAACTCTTATATATGGTGACACTACCTGTCTGGGTTTTTCTGTTTTAAACTGTAAGTGTTGGCTTTCGACCACGATTCGTTAGTGTTGTTGTAGGACCATTTTTGTTTATCAAGTGAGCATAGGCATGCTCTGTAAGCTAGTTATAAAGTTCACGACAGTGTCATAGGAATAAGGGGCATGACTATTTGCCATTTATTACCTTCCAGTCAACAATGCGATAAATCAACGAAATAAAATTTTACTCCCATATTTCTATCCTTTGCTGGTGTGCAAAGCAGTATCTCACTTTCACATGAGAACAAATTTATTAATTACTTGTGTTTCTCAAGTTTCCAAAAAATAGTAAACTGGAAAAATATTACCGCTTTAATAAACTCTACTCATGTCGGTTCATAAAGTCAACAGAGTTAACTCCCTTAACTTATATTATTTCAAATATCAGATCCAATTTAATTCTTAAGAACCAACAAGTTTTTGACTGCAAATAAAATTGGGTGGAAAATAATTCAATTACATCACGGCCATTTGTATAAAAAAAACTTTTTAAGATCACACTGACTTGTAAAATGAGTAGAATCTTAAATCGCAGATATTTGTGAAATGAGTAAAAACTTACAATACAGAGACTTGTAAATTGAGTACAATCGTTAATCACTGAAACTTACAACACATGTAAGCTAAGTACAATAGTTAATGATTGAGACTTGTAAAATGACTAAAATCTTAAATTGCAGATACTTGTGACATTAAAAACTTACAATACAGAAACTTGTTAAATAAATACTTTTTAAATTAAGATAAGTACAATCTTAAATCAAAGAGACTTGTAATCTTGACCACTTACCTCCTGGTAGACCTGGCACCGGTTCTAATGGCTTCTCAGATTCCTCTCCATCTTTCTTTGTCACTGTCTGCTGAGCCTGAGATTTACCCCATTTGATGTTGAGTCGCCGCCCTCCAATGATAAGTTTGTGGAAGGATTTCTCACAAGCAGACTCTGCTGACTGCCGTGTAGTAAACTGTACAAATGCACACTGCTGCTTACTCACAACATTGATAGATCTAATCTCACCAAACTGGTAAAAATGGTCTCTGTAATGAAAAACAATGATGGCTTTAAAACCCACTAATAGATGTTGATTAGGTAAAATAAGTCAATAAGAAGAAATGTAAGAAAAAAAATTATAAGATCACATTATTCAGGGAATTTGTTTTTTATGAGACAGGTGTGCATAATACATGTTGTAATACACATGAAACTATGAGTTTATGAGTTAACTACCTACATACATTTTACAGTAGTCTTTTAATGATTAAGAACATTTTGTAGATAGAAGAAAACATAAAGTTCTAAAAAGTGAAATAGTCATTTCTTGGTCACAAATACAAGACAAACATAGTAACAAAGGAATGCAATTTCATTTTCAATAGCTATTCAGCATACCTGAGTTCTTGTTCTCCGATTTTGTCACCAAGGTTACCCAGATACAAAGTAGTTATAGTCCTATCTTCTGGTGGATCTAATTTGGGCAAGTTTGTGTATCTATTCATTAGTTTATCTGCTACAGGATCATTTAAACCATAAAACCTGTCTTTGATATTTTGATCTGCCAAAGGATCATCTGGATCGGTGGGTTTGTCATGTCTGCAAGAAACAAGAATTTTACAAAATTAAATTGCTTGTCTGTCTTTCTTTAAACATGTATCAGCAATTTCAAGTATCAATAAATAGAACGTTAGCTGAAATCAACAAGTTATCTATAACTATAAGAGCTTACTACTCTTGGTATAACAAACATTTGTCAGTAGAAAACAGCTTTAAAATGCATACAAACTAATATAATTTAGCTTAATTGTCAATGCTTTACACATAAAGTAAATACGATAAGTATAAGTTGTTACAGTCGTACCTATAAATAACATCAGTAAAGCATATTTTTAGTCTAACCTTCTTTTCAACATATGTTAGCTATATAGTCTAACCTATGTTAGCTACATAGTCTACCCTCTTTTAATCTTATGTTAGCTAGTATATAGCCTTATATCAGTGTTGCCAACATTCAAGTTATATTGACTTCACACTTTATAAGTCGCATAAGTGTTACCTGAAAGTTATGTAAGTTCATTCTTACCTATATGGGCATTCTTCTCCACGTTTACATTCTCCCTTCACCCAGAATGAACATATGTGAGGTCTGTTACGTTGATAGTAGGGTGTTGTTCTCGCTAGCTTTAACAGCATATCACTGGGGGCAGTGGCTTTACCCAAAGCTCCAACCGATGTTGTACCATCAGAATTTGCAATCTATAATAGATTAATGTTTTACAATTACATACTTTTAATGAGGTCAATACTTGGCCTTGAAATACTGAAAAGTTAATTTAATTACTTAATATCTATGCTAAAAGCATTCGATCAGAATTCAGACATTAAATATAAATGATGAGCTATAAACACAATATTACTGGTACATATTCTGTGAATGTCTTCTTTTCCCTTTACATATACATATACATGTATTCAAGATTTACGTATGAAAAATGCTATAGTAAAACCTCCCTATTTAGACCACTCAGGGGATTGGTTGGAAGTCTTACTAGACTGAACTGACCTCAGAGACCAATCTTGAGCAATGGCCGCACAATGGAGTATTAAACAATGTAATTGTGTATTAAACAATGTAAATTAGGTGTTGACTTAATTATGATCTGTTGATTTTTAACACCAATAGTGATTTCGTGCACTGTAATACTATAGAAATAAATTCATTATAAACATACCTATTTTAACTTTCTGTGTGTAGAAGTTTAAGAATTTTTCTAAAATAATTTTAAAATTGTTTTTCTCAAATGTTTGACTAATGAGTTTAATATGTATGTCATAATTATAATACCCAATACATGCCAATAGAACACTATCTGTAGCATTCTAGTCGGACTGTCTGGAAATATCAACAATAACACAACAACTGAACCAGTAAGAACAATAATTGCACAAAATTTTGTTTAAATATAAACCTCGAGTTGTCTTCTGGGGCATTACCCAAGGACTTTGCAGGTCTTAGTATTATCATGTTGTATTTAGTCTCATTAGCTGGGAAAAAACAGGTAAAAAGAGGCTTAACGGGTCTGATAACATGCATGACATGTATTATGTATCTTACATTTAATGATAGTTGCTACTATTAAAACTTTGATCTTGATGCAACATCAAAAACTATCTATATAAGAAATACTGGCCTTACAAAATTTTATGAAAATACAACCAAAGATTCTTTATAAAAAGTCGAAAAGACCTCTGGTGGCCATACTGGAGGGAGACTGGCAATGTTGGACAAACGTCTGAAAGGAGACAAGGCTAGAAACATCTACATCAAGTTTCATGAAAATCTGACCCATGATTCTTGACAAGTGGTCCAAAATGTTTTGTCCAATCAGAGGCCCTGATGGCCATATTGACTAGAGTTTGGCAACAGCAGAAACAATTCTGATGAGACCATGGGAAGACATCCACAGCAAGTTTTATAAATTCCACTTAGCATTTTTGAGAAGTCAATAATTTGAAAAAATTACGGACAAAGATGGAATTTTTATTATGACCATCGCTCACGACAAGCCTTCAGATCAAGTGAGCTAAAAATACAGCAATAGAATGTTTATCTCTACAGGTGGTGATAATAACATGTTGAATGGTTGATGGGATTGAAATGACTGTTTGTAATACTCAACAGTTCGGTTGTCAAAATTTCACACATGCAATACAAAGTTTAATTTAGAGGAAACAATGGGACTGAAGTTTTGAAAGTGGTTCCAATAGTCCAGTGGTCTTAAGGTGAGGTTTTAATGTATATTTTTCTTATTGAATTAACTGCTTCTAGTGTTCAATCTGTAAGATATTGACCTCTCTTTCCATATTCTGTGTGTAGTATTCTTTGTTAACATCTGACTTTGGCATGCTGTCCTGTATTTTTAGAGCAGCATCTCGTACTTGTACAGGTAATCCTGGTAATAAAACAAATCAAGTTATACAATGTGAATGACTTTTACTTCAAACTTCTGTGCTAGTACAGAATAAAGGAGACAATGATCTTACAGAAGATCAACCAGTTTTAATTCAAAAAGTTACATGTTATATCTAAGATATTATTATGACTGCATTAAATTTATAATATAGAGATTTACCAGCTTAATATCAAGCTTTAATAATGAATTTAATATTAGTTAAGTGGCAAAATATTAAAATTTTCATTTCTACTAAAAGGGCGAGAACTTAATCTTACCATACTCCAGGTCCAGTAGACATGTCTGACATACATTCTTGATTTTACTACATGTCTGACAAACCTCTGTCTTCTTAAACCTCATGCGGGCACCAGGACACCATCTAAACACTGTGAAAGGACGAGCACATATTTTACACTCTTTTCCATATTTCTCCTTCATCTGAAAATAACAATGACTCATTTTAAAAATAAAGTACATATTAATATTTCAACTTATTTAATTTGTAGCAAATATCACGAACAAGTGCCAGTTTATATGATCTAAGAAAAATTATGAAAGGCTACAAGTCGTCAGACAAAATGTTTGTTTAAAAATATATATATTACATATAGTTATTAATTGATCAACACTTTAGTTTTTGTTCATGAATTCAAATAAAGTTTGTAAGATGATGTTTTGCAGCATTAATATAAAGTTTGACCATATGGGTTTTGCATGATATAATCATCCTGTAGTTCTTATGTTGGAATATTGAATCATTCTGTTGAAACTTGGTGTTGTCTGTTACTCTATATATATATATATAGTATGAACCGGTAAAATACACAATGGCTTCATGTTAAATAGAGGTAATTCTTACCATACGTATATAAGGGTTGTCCCCAAGGCATGTTTGACACAGAATTGGAAATTCCTGAAATAGAACATAAGTACATTTCACTTGTAGTTTTATATATTATATGTGATTGTCTATGTACAATGTATAATATATCACATCATACTTTATATAGGTGGTGGTATATAATATGAAAGTGTGATTCTCCATAATCATATATATTGTACAATCAAAATAACAAAGTTGCAAATTGGAAACAATATATATAGTTCATTGAAAAGAAAAAGTTTAAACCCAAATATATTGATGAACTAACATAATTGACAATGAGTACAGTTTGTTAGAAAAAATATCAGCATGAAAATTCCACATCTTACTAAATTTTTCTGTAGTCTGCAGTTCTGTTGTTTTTTTCAGCACTTGTTCGAACAAGCAAAATAGTATATTCTATTATACTATATATAGCAGAATTAAAGAAAATGACACTAATCCGAAACCAAATTTTACTAGTCATGGGCATCTGACAAGTATCTACCATCGAAGACTGCAGTATTGACACATCTCACTAAATTTTCTATGGAATATTATCAAATATATAAAAAATAACTTGTATTATAAATATATATAGCAATAACTGAAATAAGTTATTTTTTTATAGCAAGTTAAACTCCTGAATGTATATTGCCGTTCAATGGTTGTTTGGACCATATACACCACAGTTGCGTATAATCCATTTAAGAGTCATTTGT
Organism: Pododesmus macrochisma; assembly: GCA_032359645.1. Lineage (NCBI taxonomy): Eukaryota > Metazoa > Mollusca > Bivalvia > Pectinida > Anomiidae > Pododesmus > Pododesmus macrochisma. The sequence continues at coordinate 9,089 of JAUMGZ010220305.1, forward strand.
CTATATAATATTTACATTTACAATGTAATCACTCTATATATATAAACCATAGAGATTTTTTTACATTTATTTTAGCATAACTCTGTGGTAGTAATATTGAAAACGTGTTGTAGTACTTGTCATTCTTCCGCGAACACGTTCGCGTTTCTTTTTGACATTTAACTATTACTTTTTAATTGCAAAGTTGTTAACATGTTTAAGACAGTTTTTATGATTCATATTACATATACATAAAACATAATCTGTTTTTGGTTATTTTCTCCAAGTACTCTTTTATTGCTATGGAAACATGTCTACACTAGTTATTTCCGGTAGCTGTTACGATAAAGACACTTACGGCTGAGAATTTCAATTTCAATTTTAATCATTGGAAACTAAACTTGTTAAGGAAAAAACATAATAAACATATAAGTGTTAAACTGTAATTTGTTGACGTTTATGGTGCTATAACTCTGACCAGGCATGCCACCAAATTATCATAATGCGCTAGCATGCATTATTTGATTTGTTTGCACACCTGTTCAGAGTTATAGCACCATAAACGTCAATAAATAACATTTTAATGAATAAATATGAACATGTGCACAAGTCATGTATATGTATATAACAACGGCTGGTTAACCCAACATTGTCAAATCAAAAGGCCTTAAAATCCAGCCAGGGATTTCAAAGACTACCAGAAGTCTTTGGAATTCCTGATCCATCTCACAAACTCCCCTGTAAAATCAACTGTGAAAAGATATATATGCAACATAAAAGATGGAAAACATAGTTATGTGCGAGTGACAGGTACAATAGTACATGTACACTGTGTGTTTGTTTTATTGGGGTTTAACGTCCCTTCAACTCATGTATACTAATTATAAGGTCATATCGATCCTGTGTCTGCTTGAAGCCGTGCACACTTATTGCATCTTTATACTGCTGCCTTACTGAAATAACACACCATAGACACATTGACCATTCCAACAATGTTAGAAGTTTAACACAGGGAGATACTTTTAGCAGCTAGACGCCATGTAAACTTTAACTTCCAAAAGCCAAGTTCCTGATGCTAGCAGTCAAATTTTCAAAGTTCTGAATTTAGCAATGCAAATCATCTTGTTTTACTAACATTTAAACCTTTAACACAATACTTAAAAGATGAAAAAAATGCTGCCTTTTTCCTTTGGCAGACATAAATCTAGCAATATACATATAGCAAACTGGAAGTTAAATACCATGTGATTGCAATTGCTTGGTTAATACAAAAACAGAATAAACTTTGACCTACAAAAATGGAAGTGGTTAGCGAAAATGTGCTTGTGAACTGTCTATAACAGATGATCCGTATTTTGGTATTAACTAATTAAGACCACCATGTTGAAAGGGCATCCAGAGATATTCTACAGCTTTATTGCCTTTAATTTACTGAAAGTATTTTCCAAGTAATGTTTTGAAATATATGTTATATTTCTTATGCTTGATGCATTTAAGCTGTATTGAAGTAGAGATCATTGTCATCATATTTTTTAGAAAGTTTGAGTTATTCATGCCACTTACATTCTGCCCAGATTTTGTGAAGAAATAGGAATCTGTGTTTGGCATAAGAATGCATATGTCTTTTAGAAAATTGACTGACATTTCCAAGCGGCTTCTTATATGTTACATTGATGTGATACTTCACTCTGCAACATTATTCTGACAACGAGCTAGGGCTGTCATTGATGAGAAGAAAAATATCGATAAATGGGTATATCAACTCTCAATGAGTGTTTTCAAAAAGCATGCATGTTTGTAATATTATCACCGTACAGCGTGATTTTAAAGAGTTACAATGCAAGTCACTTTGTTCTTGTTAGGATTTCCATTATATTCCGGAAATGCGAAAAACCTCCATACATCACTCTTCCTTGACCCCTGGATGTAAATTCTACTATCTTACGAGGTTAAGGAGGATTACTGTAGCTACGACTGACACTGCCAGTTGTTTCTAGCGCCACAACAAGCTTGGCAAAAATGCAGAAATTGTGTGTTATAAAAGAAATGTAATGAATCCGGACACTTGAACTGGAATGGAAAACAAAAAGAAATCTTTCAATTTTTTATTGATATGCTAATATTTTAAATCGATATCATATCGAATCAATGTTTATTGACAATACATTGATATCGAGCTCATCAATGACAGACATACAACAAGCCAACCCGTCCCTCTCCTATCTAGAAATGCTGATTGCTTAGCTGCCTTAGCAGGTAGCGAGAAGAAAGTCTAATTTTAACGTCTAAGGTTTTGACACGGCCAGGATTCGAAACCCTACAGTACAGCTCACGCGGATCCCACAAAGTCCGCGGATAAAACCCATCGCGGACAGCTAGTTTTAAACATTTCAGAAACGGACCGCCGCGCCATGAAATGACATTTTACCTTGATA
>JAUMGZ010220316.1:0-11501 GCA_032359645.1 Pododesmus macrochisma
TATATCTATCATTGGTTCATCGACAGTTTAGTATATCTATCATTGGTTCATCTACAGTATAGTATATATCTATCATTGGTTCATCTACAGTATAGTATATCTATCATAGGTTCATCTACAGTATAGTATATATCTATCATTGTTTCATCTACTGTATAGTATATCTATCATTGGTTCATCTACAGTATAGTATATATCTATCATTTGTTCATCGACAGTATAGTATATATCTATCATTGGTTCATCTACAGTATAGTATATATTTATCATTTGTTCATCTACAGTATAGTATATCTATCATTGGTTCATCTACAGTATAGTATTTATCTTGCATTGGTTCATCTACAGTATAGTATATCTATCATTGGTTCATCTACAGTATAGTATATATCTATCATTGGTTCATCTACAGTATAGTATATATCTATTATGGTTCATCAACAGTATAGTAAAGCTATCATTGGCTCATCTACTGTATAGTATATATATATTATTGGTCCATAAACAGTAAAGTAAATCAATTATTGGTTTATCTACAATATAGTTTTCATAAAAAAATAATCACCGTTTGTTTTTATTAATAAAACTAGCTGTGTAAAGTGATAAATTTATCGTATAGTTTTAATTTAAATTTTCAGTTTGTAAACCGTTACACATGAAAATAGTTGATCAGATCGAATTCTTTACAGATCTGTATAAGTATATAATAATTGAGTAGCTTACCAGACGATGCTATCCATAGTATCCTTACCCTCGTACGTCCTGTTTTGTTTGCAGTCAATCTGACATTTCATCAGCATAAATACTCAACGCAGCGAATTACGTCATTGTTTTCCCACTGTGTATTGCTTGAGGCGCAACATCTCAATGTCTCGTGGTTTTTACCTAAATTCTAACGCTTTAATGACGCTTTGATATGCACAGGGTTAAGTAAAATTAAAATAGAACAAAAATGCATTGAAGGCATGTACATAACTTAAGCACGTGCACTCTCCTACAGTGGAAGTCAAGCTCAATATAATGAAATTATTTCTTTACATTAATATTTTTCATATTTCGGTATAATAACAAGAAGAGGAATGCTATATGAATTAGAATGGCTGCCAGAAATGAATGCCAACACATTGGAATGATGTCTGTATTAGAAATACTGACAAAAACACTCCAATTGTATGACAGCAATATAAGAAAAACCCACATAAACACTACAAACCATCTAAATTAGAAAGACTCACAATAAATACTACTAACACAGCTGAAAGACATCTAACTCGGAAGGCTGACAATAAATACAACAAACACAGACGAAAGACGTCTTAATCAGGAAGACTGACAATAAATACTACCAAAACACAGATAAAAGACATCTAAATTAGAAAGACTGACAATAGATACTACCAAAACACTGCTGAAAGACGCCTTAAACAGAAAGAATGACAATAAATACAACCAAAACACAGATAAAAGACATCTAATTAGAAAGACTGACAATAAATACTACCAACACAGATGAAAGACATCTATCTCGGAAGCTAGACTGTCTATAAATACTACCAACGCAGACGAAGGACGTCTTAATCAGAAAGACTGACAATAATTACTACCAAAACACAGATAAAAGACATCTACATTTGAAAGACTGACCATAAATACTACCAACACAGATGGTAGTCATCTAACTCGGAAGGCTGACTATAAATACTACCAACACAGATGAAAGACATCTAACTCGGAAGCTAGGCTGGCTATATATACTACCAACACAGACGAAAGACGCCTTTATCAGAAAGACTGACAATTAATACTACCAAAACATAGATAAAAGACATCTAAATTAGAAAGACTGACAATAAATACTAAAAACACAAAAAACAGACATCTTAATCAGAAAGACTGACAATAGATATTACCAAAACACTGAAGGCTGAAAATAAAACTACCAACACAGACGATAGACGTCTTAATCAAGACTGAAAATAAATACCACCAAAACACAGATTAAAGACATCTAAATCAGAAAGACTGACAATAGATACTACCAAAACACAGATAAAAGACATCTAAATTAGAAAGACTGACAATAGATACTATCAAAACACTGATAAAAGACTTAATTAGAAAGACTCACAATAAATACTACCAACACAGATGATAGACATCTAACTCGGAAGACTGACTATAAATACTACCAACACAGATGAAAGACATCTAACTCGGAAGCTGGGCTGGCTATAAATACTACCAACACAGACGAAAGACGTCTTAATCAGAAAGACTGACAATAAATACTACCAAAACACAGATAAAGAACATCTAAATTAGAAAGACTGACAATAAATACTATAAACACAAATAACAGGATCTGAGCAAGATCCATCCAGAGTCACGTTCTGATTGCAACCAATGAAGAAGTCCCAATCCACTGGTGAGTATTGTTGTGAATACCATAATAGTCAAGCATCCGCCTGTTGGGAACCAGGTCATAGGCCATGGAGAAGTCCAGAAGAATGACATTTATTTGATTGCCTTCGGTCGGATCACGTGCTTACTCGTGGACGGTAGATATGAGCTACGTCTCACATGAACGTCTGTTATGGAAGCCATGTCGGTTGTCCACCAGGACAGGGTGTCTGTCTTAATAGTCCAAGATGTTGCTCGTGCTGGTGGCCATAAGGGAAATGAGTCTGTAATTTCCTGCATTACATGTGTCGCCCTTCTTAAAAACAGAAACAATTTTAGCCGATTTCCAGTCGTCCGGTAGTTTGGCAATGTCATACGATGTCTGGTAAATCCTAGTAAGGGATGGGGTTAGTTCCACGGCAAGAGATTGAATAGCATCCGGACCATTCGCGTTGTACGGTTAAGATTAGCTAATGGTTTTTCCACTCCTTTCACTGAGAGTGTTGGATGGCATGAAGCTGGTTGGACTCTAGCCCTTAGATGACATGTTGCTTATATGTTCATTGGTAAGCTGCGTGGAATTGACCGTTTAGAGTGGAAGCTTTCTAAACTGGCTCACTGTAAAAAAAAAAAAAAAGGTCATCACTGTTTCTGGCGGGTCCACTCCAGATTATTTATGCTTTTCCCCGTTGATGAAGGACCAACACTTTTTAAGGTTGTTATTTAGGTCTGGGTTAAATATGTTCCGTAGGTAGTTTTTATGTTCCTGACGTCGTTTTCTCTGTGTGTTTGACTTCAGCTGTCTATATCTTGCCCAGTCTCGTTCAGGGTGAGGTTTCTGTGCTTTACTATATACTCGATCGCGCATCTTATTTCGTTGTTGATCCATGGATTTGTGAGTCGTGATCGAGTCACCCTACTAGTGATAAAGATGTCCAGGGCAGAGAGAAGGTTGGATTTAAGGTTGTTCCAAATGTCATTTATATCAGCAGAGTTGGTTATCAGGAATATTCTAGTTTGCACATCGATGTTGGCTTTAAGATCGTTGATGTCTTATTCCACAAGTAGATCTTGCGAGGTGAAGGTTTTACACGTCTCGGGAATATATCAGAATCCACTAATACGATGTCATAATCCTCGACTTCTGGTAAGGATTTGTATTTGTCAATGTGGCTCGGGTTGTTATTAAAGAAAAGAACCAACGTGTTTTCACGGCGGACATGAAAGGTGACAATTTGCTCTAGTGGACATGAGTTGAACATGTCTACAAACTGTTTTGTCATACGCCGAGGGTGCGATTTACCTCTGATAACTCAACAAGACAAGTTCTAGATATTTATTAACCTTAAGTCTTACGACTCATCGGTATAAACATATATTTATATTACATGATTACATAAATATTCGTAAATATTCAGCGCATGTACTCAATAAAGAAACAATATGTTTCAAGTTTAAATAAGTCCAATTACATTTGGAGACAAATCTATATCTGGGACGTTGCCAAAATCAAAGCAGGTCAGTGTCTCGCCATCGCTAGTATACTCGAGAGGTTTGTTTACCAATGTCATATTCATGTTGGTTATACCAGAAATCAATTGTTTTATTTATTATGATATTGCAGGCTTTTTTTAAAATTAAAGTATTAATATAGACATGGTATTTCGAGAAGGAATGACTGCATGTCAAACTAGACAACACTGAGGTTCATAGTGGTCTACGAGAAAATATATAATATGACATGCACATGTAGCATACGACTGCAATTTATGACGTCATAAATTGTACTTAATGACCTTTCATAAGGTTTGCAACACTTAAAAGTTTGAATTAAGAGAATAATGTTCAACATTCAAAGTTGCCATGCATTCTCATCCTTTTAGCATAATACTTCACATGCCAGTAAGCTTGTATTTCTTGGTGCGTCGTGAATTTGGCATAATTTGTTGTTATGATACCAATGATATAAAAACGAGAAAAAAAAACCGCGAAACTTAAAACGTTTAGCTGTCTGTATCGATTGGATTTGCCATCTCTTATACTGTAGCACTACTATACATACACCTGTCAGGTGAAACCTAGCCTACTCCTCTTATACTGTAGCACTACTACATACACCTGTCAGGTGAAACCTACTCCTCTTCTGGTGTGAACAACATATTGCCCCTCCCTTCCATATATCTTGCCAATACAAAGTCAAGTCAAGATTCCTGGTGATATAGGATTATCGCTTGTTGATAATCCTTCTATGTTGCTACATCTCTGTTTTATATCATGTTTGTGTTGATTGTGATTAAATTGATATAAATCCACTTCATGCTGTTGTAAGTGGTGAATCATTACACCGACAACTTAACAGCAGTTCCAGGAGTCGTTGTTAGATGTCACAGACTGACACAGATAGATTATACGGAGCATCTTATATAATATATCACTCATTAATCTTAAAGAAATCAAAGGATTCTGAGTAATCTGTTTATGTTAATGGAGATGCAATTTGAAGTATTCTTTAAAGATAGCGAATGTTAAACGTATAAAGAGGCTGATACGCTTTACATTATTTGGTATATCAAATTTAATCTCTTAACGAAACGTGCAAACTACTTTGTTTTTAATACAAGCAAAAACAAGCAGATGTTACATGTAGTTGGCTATAGATTTCTTCTTCTTCATCTTCATTGTTTTTATTAAATTTTTTGTGAATTTTAAACAATGTGAAAAAACCTGAGTAAAAAAATATATTTCCCGTATATCACAAAGAATAAACTACAAAACTATGGAACACCAAACGAGACATTGGTGGTTACTTTCCATTCGGAAGTGCTAACTTGTCATTCGGCTGTGGTTACTTTTCACTCCGCAGTGCTAACTTGTCATTCGGCTGTGGTTTATTTTCATTCGGCAGTGTCGGTTAGCGTTGCCGAATGAAAAGCAACCACAATCGAATGAAAAGCAACCATATCCGAATCACAAGTTAACACTGTCGAATGAAAAGTAACCACAGTCGAATGAAAAGCTAGCACTGTCGAATGACAAGATAACACTGCCGAATAACAAGATAGCACTGCAGAATAACAAAATAGCACTGCCGAATGAAAAATACGTACATCCAAATAAAAAGTAACCATTCAAGTCGTGTTTGGCGTTCCATATCATAATTCTTCAACGTCTACCTATAGCAAAAGGAAGAGAAGCAGCAAAAGGGATAGTTCAGAAAGAAGGATAAACCCATGCATTGGCGTTTCTGCCTACTCTTTTATCGAGTATTACATGGGGATCTTTATCGTGACAGGGGGTTAAAATCCCAGTATACGGAACCGCAAGCTTAGCGTCCCCTTTGAAGGACGTGCCGATCTTTGTCTGGTCTCTACCGTTCAACGTGTATGACTTGGGTGACCCTAACAGGAACGTAAGCTCCGCCAGCATAGCTCCCCAGGTCACTGAGACGCGTAAAACTCCCTACCACGATAAAGTGTTTAGCACAGGGAAGATAATAGTTTTGAAGAAGTAAAATATGTGCAAGTTAACAAATTTGCTAGTGTTAATCTCTGCCCCCAAAATGCGTACCCCAAGTTTTACTCTAAGATCGCGCCTTCTACAAAGGACCACGTACTATAAGAGCGTATATCTGCCTAGAGTGTTTTTGTGCGAAAATATAAAGTATTGAGAAATGTTTCATGTTGTATTGGATATTATGCATTAGGGTTAGGGTCTATATTTTACATAAATGATAAATATTTGATAAAGTATCACATTATTTTATTTTTTCAGGGTGTTAAATTAGGGTGGGGTCAGTCAAATTCCTTAATTATGTACGAAATTCACACATTCAGTGCTGTTTTTCAATATCGGGACAAGCTTTAGCCAACTAGATATTTTCACTGAATATAGATAATACCATCCTCTATACACCATTGAAATATCGTTTTGGTTTAAGCCTGCCCCGATACTTAAAAATTAAAATAAAAGTTTTTGCTTGTCAAATTTTCAGAAAGGATTTTTGTTGAAAATGATACACGATATCTTTCTTTTTGGAAATTCAGTAAAATGAAACATTTCGAAGTCATTTCTAAAACAAAAAAATGTTAAATTTGAACTTTTATGAGTTATTATGCAAGTACTTGCTGCTGAAATATACGAGAAATTTAATTACAAGATGAAATGGGTGACCTGTCATTTTCATATCATGTATTTGACTCTCTGATGCCTTATTTGACACATAAGGCCAAGGAAATTGAATTCTGCGTTGTACCATGCCAAGAAGAAGTTTCTCCCCCTAAAAGTAATTTCAAAATGAATAATATTGATTGTTGAGGATTAACCTCCAAACAACAGCTGAGATAATATGTAGAGAGCATCATGGATGCAGACTGCCTTTCAGTTTTTTTCTAGTGTTTCTGCTTGTAGTGAAATGAAACTCGAACCGACTTTAAGGTATTACCACATTAAATACCATTTCTTAGCCAGGCACTAGTACCCTATTGAGACCATAAGACTGAATCAGATAAGGCAGACCAGTTTTTGTTCTGTCCCTTTGATGATGATCAAGTATTTAGCAAGGATGTTTGTACTATTGTGAATAATTTTGGTATGATGTGACCAAGGGCAATCATCAACTGAACAAACCGCATGTTTGACATTTTAACATGAGGCCCATTGGGCGTTAACGTCAAAATGGATGAAATGTGCCCATAATTAAATTGTTGGCATTTGAATACTTTTGACTCTAGGGTCATGCCTTGAAAACCTTGGTTCTCCAAGCCCTAAAGTTACCACATATCAAAATTATTAGGCTTTAGGCCTTCTAGGTTATAAGAAGGTTTTGAAATTTTGTCAAATTTTCCCCATTTGGGCCCCAAAGTGGCGCCCCCTAAGGAATGAGCCCCATCATTTGAACAAATCTGAATCCTCTTCCCCAGAGATACATCCTACCAAGTTTGGATGAAATTGATAAAGTGGTTTTGGAGAATAGGTGGGAAAGGTAAAAAGTTAATGACGGACGACCGACGGACGTCAAACAAAGGACGTGTTTTGTACGAGAAAAGTCCACATTGGAACTTCGGTCCATATGGACTAAAAATGGTTCAAAGGCATTTATATTTCACATGAAGCTTAGGTATTATAATCTATTGACTGACTAACTTTTACGTTTAGTGCGTAAGTTGTTTGAAAGTTATTCATAAAAAATCCAATATCTAACCGGATAGTATTGCTAAAACATATGCATTTTAAAAGGGAATAATTTGTTTATATAGTGTTACATAAAAAAAAAATGTGAATCTAAAAAACAAATAATTTGTGTATATTGAGTAGAAATATCTTAATCCTTTTATTTCATAAAAATAGTATTTTCTAGAATAAAATTTGAAACTGGAGATAACATATGCAGTTTTGAGGCAAGATGACATTCCAGGCCATATGGGCCTTTTATTTACTTTTAAAGATTCTTTTTCCATACATTTCTGATTATAATATATCTAAAACAAACATAACGTGTAAATTGTTTGCTATAAAAATAAATAAAAATGTACATGAAGTTGTGATTACAGAAGAGGACTGTTATTTTCCATTTTAAGCTATTGACCTTTGACCTCTGATAACTTAAAAATTATGCCCCACTCCCTTAGATAATTATATTCCAGTATGGGGGGGGGGGCACTATATATTTGCCAAGTTTGAAGTAAATCATAGCTAAGCCTAATTTTATCCTTATAGTTTTATAGATTTGTTTTAATTTGTAAAATTGTACCCCATTTTGGCTCCTTGTTGCTTAGTCGCAAAAACTGAATAATTTTTAACTTTTTCATATACGACCCTATATGTTCACGTATATATGAATCATAGCTGAGAAATGTATATTTACGGTAGTCCCGAAATTAGTAAGTAGAAGTAGACAATATTGTTAAATTAAGTATTGTGTAAAAATATTATTGACCCCTAGGCGAGGCTACACAAACAACTGCAAAAGAGTATCTCATATAAGGATGTTTCATAGTGGTAATATGTTTCTTCAATATTGCAGGTGCAGTAGCATTGTGAAGTCATGTACATGTCACAGTCCGGTCATTATTTTTGAGTGGATTGGTCCAAGACCCTAGCTGGTAAAATTATAAAAAAAGGTCACATTCAACTTCATTTTAAAATGTCTTCATATTGGGAAGGGATTGGTCAATAAACTAAAAACGTAAAAGTAAGTGTCTCTAAGATGGTCTTGGAGGTCATCTAGTGGTCCAGTAAAGGTCATTTAACGTCTCCATGTTAGAAAGGGATTGTTGAAATTGATCTAGGAACTAAGTAGATTACAAATAATAACTGAGGTTGTCTTCAAGGTGACAGTCAAGATCATTCTCATTTACTCCTTATTTTGAAAGGATTGGTCAAAGTAATGTTACAGTTGATTTCATTAACCATATAACAGTTCTGAAATTTACCTCAAAGGGTGCTCAATTTCGCATCCTCTTGTCTAAACAAGACAGCATTTGGAAAAAGAGGCCACTGGGTCTTATTGTCTATCTGGTTTTAAAGGTGTGTGGTAAATAGTAACAAAAAGCCCATTGGGCCTTAACGAAATTTGGTTGGAACATGCTTAAAATGTAATTTGTGTTATTTGGTATAAGCTTGTTAGAAGATTTCGTAAAATTTTACCCATGTTGGCCCCATAGTGGTGGCACACCCTGGAGTCAGAGCAGCATGATGTTAACAAAACATAATTCTAATTTTTCCTACCAAATTTCGTTGAAATTAATCCAGTTGTTTTTTAGGAGAATTCGTAAATGTGTAAGGTTAAATACATTTTGTGTGTGCAGTGTATTAATAGTGTTGAACTTTAACCCAAAATTCGTGACCTATTTCTGACCTCAGAGATATGCCTTAAACAAACTTAGTTCTCCGTGCACCAAGGTTACTTTATAAACAACCTTAATCTCTAGGCCTTCTACTTATCCAGAAGAACTTTGAAATTTTGTCAGAACATCCCGCCCATTTTTGCAACTATTAGGATCCCCTGGGAAGAAGCCCAATAATTTGAACAAATCTGATTCCCTATCCGTTCAGGATGCTTCCTACCAGGTTCGGTTGACGTTGTTTCAGTGGTTTTGGATAAGAAGGCGAAAGTTAAATATGTGCAGTGTATTAATAGTGTTGAACGTTGACCCTAAAATGTGAAATTTGTTTTAGCCAAGGTTAACGCCTCGAACAAAATCGGTTCGCCTTGATACAAGGTTACTGCAGGTACAAGTATTTGGCTTTATGTGGCCTAGTTTTTCATAAGATTTTTGAAATTTTGTCAAATTTCCCTATTTTTTGCTCCCTGGTGGTAAAGCCCCATCATTTGAACAAATCCGAATCCCCTTCCAATATTAGGGATGTGAGCAGAGCAAAGTTAAAAAAGAGAAGCAAACTTCATGCCTTTTTGAGTAGTTTAAATGAGAAAATCAAATAATTACTACTGTAACAATATTATGTAAAATGAAGAAATCCTCTGAAAAGAGGAAAATTCACACGCCTGTCTACGGATGCTGATTATCAAGTTTAGTTGATATTGGTCCAGTGGTTTTGGAAAAGATTTCGAAGAGGTGAAAGTTAAAATTTATTTTATAGAGTTGAAATTTGAACCAAATATGCATAACCTATTTTTCACCCCGGGTTAACGAATTGAAAAAAATTGGGTTACTACATATTCACGGATTAAGCTATATATATACATGTATGTCATAGTTTATTCGATTTTAAATTTTGACAAAAACTCCCCATTTATGGCCCCATCATTTGAACAAATCTTAATCCCCTTCCCCTAGGAATCATGGAATGCTTCCTACCGAGTTTGATTGAAATAAGTCCAACAGGGCCGTAGCCTGGGAAAAATTGGTGTGTGGGTGGGGGGGGGCTTTTTTGTCGCACACATAAAATTATATATTTGCCGGGAATTTTGTCATAGAAAATAAGAAAGTTTTCTAATTTCCGGCAGTGTGTGTGTATGGGGGTTGGGGGTTGAAGAAGTCGTAAATGTGAATTGTTAAATGTGTAACTTAATTTTTACCCTAGAGATACGAGTTTGAACAGACTAGGTTCTCCATGCACCAAAATTAGTACAGATGCATTAGGTTCCAATAGGTATCCTAGTTTATTAGACTTTTGAAATGTTGTCAAAGTTTCCACTCCATTGTCCCCTAGTGTCGCCCCCTGGAGGCAGAGTCCCATCTTTTGAACAAATCTGAAAATTCCTACAAAATTTGGTTAACGGTGTTACAGGTGGTTTGGAGAAGTCGAAAAGGTGAAAAGTTGTAACGACCAAACGACGACGACGGACGGGATTTGTATGAGAAAAGTCCACCTTTGACCTTTGGACTAATAAATCTATATGCAACAATTAAAATGCATTAGTTTAAACTGGTTTAATATGACCAAGTCACATTTGCACAAACTTATGTCAAAGCCTTGCTACTTTCTATTGTGGAATGATTTGATTAGATGCGACTGCAACACACCAAGGGACAATGCTCCAAGATGGTAGATTGATAATTGTAACAACTTCGGTCTTTCTTGTGCCTTATGCAGAAGAAATCTAGAAACAAATTTAAACAATACTATCTATAAATACTTATTACATATGGTATACCACAGCACTAGTTGACACCAAGTTATATCTTATTAAGGTAGAAAAAACCCACTCTTTCTGGATTTTCAAGAGAGACAACCCTAACTTGATAAGAAATATAGATTAGTTAAAATTTGATAAAACGAATTTCCATCATATCTATAATCAGTTTCTTTTAGAGAACTACGTTTGATTTCAGTGTGTTGTAGTCAAATACGTAAGTCTTTCTGTCAGACTTCTGGTAAATTGAATTTACAATATCAGCTTTACCTTTTTTCCACACATAAGATATTTCTAAACAAAACGATAATAAATGATATTTACAAATATATAAAAATTTCAAGACAATCTGAAAGGTTAATTGTGGAATGGTTGAACCACCACACATAATCACTTTCCATTATTGTAGTAGAAGTAGTAATAGGAAAACATTATTGACCACTGTAGGGACACATTATTGACCACTGTAGGGACACATTATTGACCACTGTAGGGACACATTATT
>JAUMGZ010220327.1:0-21826 GCA_032359645.1 Pododesmus macrochisma
ACGCCATCTAGCGTTAATTCGGCGAATGACTGTTGATTTTGAAACTGTTCATTTTGCAAAGTTGACTGTTGATTTTGCAAAGTTGACTGTTGATTTTGCAAAGTTGACTGTTGATATTGCATAGGTGATCGTTGTTTGCAGATGTGACCGTTGGTATTGAAGTCGAGCCTATTGGTTTTATTTTAAGCTGTTGATATTCCAAGGCACACTGTTCGTTTAAACAATGACTCCTGTTTGTTTTAAATATTTAGATGTTTTAGAATATTGGTTGTTGATTTTGTATTACGTATTTTTTACACTTTTCGCAGCCCATAGTTAAGCCCTAATTAAACAAAACAAAAAATCTCCTGTGAATGGTTTTTATCCTTTGCTCTTTCGTCACCATAACTGTGCCTTTTCTTATGGTGACACTAGCTCCTTTTTAAACAGTGGAAAGGTTACCATACACCGGAATGACACGGAGGCATGCGCGGGTGACACATGTGTAGCAGGGAACGCTTACCATATCGCGAGCACATGGTTTCGCTTCTACTTTTCTAATAGAAGTTCGTGATGTTTCCATTTTTATTTAATAAATGTATATTTGGTTCATCATTCGGTGTGCGTCCAACGTTTTCTTATTGTTTGCCAACGGCTTTAAAAAATCGTCTTGGTTTTTTCGATTTACTATTTTAAGAGTTTTTCTGAATACGAAATACTTTGTCGCTTGAGGTCTGTTTTACATTTCACATACTTCGGTCTGTATTTCAGAAGTTATGACCGCAATCATAATACTTGACAAAATATATGACCATGAAAAAACAAGATGAGTGGAATCAACAGAACGAGAGACATTCACAAGCCAATAAACAAACAATTCAGCAACGGAATAAAAAGAAAATAAGTTGACGTCACAAAATCCTCAAGACTAATAATCCGTGCGGACTGACTTATAACGGTCATCCAATACGGAAGCAGGTGTTGTGGTTAAACCGGCTTAACAATTATAGACAATTTGTTACGTTCTGTTCCGATGCTGGGTTGTTTGATGCGACTTTTGTTGGTTTGTCAAAGTCTATCGTTCTGTTGATTCCAATCAAAGGGCTACCATACACCGGAATAACACGGAAGCATCGCGGCGGTTTGACACATGTTTAGTAGGAAACGCTTACCATATCGCGAGCACCTGGTTTCGCTTCTAGATTTTTTTAAAAGAAGTTCGTGATGTTTCCATTTTTAGTTAATAAATGTATAATATGTAAATGTAACTTTTCTGTGTGCATCTAACGTTTTCTTATGGTTTGCCAATGTCCATGGACTTACGGCTTTAAAATATCGTATTAGTTCTTCGATTTACTTCTTTCTCATTGGTCTCTGTCACACATTTAAAAAAAGTATTATTATGAAAAAAGGGACATCACTCGCAGAAAAAAATCCGACCCATCGCTGAAAACAATTTAACAATGTTTCACTTCATTATGGAATCCGGTTAGGGCCATTCGCGAGTTGGCTTTCGACTTGCCGGCATGCATAGTCGACCTAGCGATAATGCGTCAACGCGACAATACGATGGCTAAAAACAAGACAATGCGATGGCGATAAAGCGAAATTGATGTCACGTTATCGCCATCGAATTGTCGCGTTATCGCTATGTCGACTATGCATGTCGGCCTAACCGGATTCCATAATTCATAGTGTCGCTATCTACTAAGCTTCAATTTATTAAACTTGGATGAGAATCAACGATAATTTAATCGAACTATCCCTGTCAACCCGACATTTACCATAATATTACCCGATATGCACTTCATGCAACAAAGCCCAGATTTTCTGAAGGTTTTTCCCAAAACGCGCGTGTGTGTTTTATCGTTTGACGTGCACATTCTCAACAACTGAATGCTGAATTAAAACACTGTGGAGACTCGATGGCAAACTTTGACCAATCGTAAAGTGGTTAATACGATAACCTAGACGATATTCTAAGGCCGTAATTTAAGTCCATAAACTTAAGGTGATTAGGCTCTGACGAAATGTTGTCTCCGTCCATTTAGGCATTATTGCATATGTCTATATTTGTTGTTTCCCAAGTATTGTACGTCTGTTGAGTCACAATTTTGTCACTTTAAGCTCGCTGGTCGGCGGTTTATTTGGATAGAGGTCTTGTGTTCCAATGATTAAATTACATAATTCAATTCACCGTATGAACTTTAAACATTGCTCTATGATTGCAGATTAAATTACATAATTCAATTCACCATATGAACTTTAAACATTGTTCTATGATTGCAGGTTACATTGAATGTCGCCTTCCTGTTGATCGGCTTTTTTTGTTTTTGATTTATCTAGGTCTTGTAATTTCTTAATTTATTTTACCCTTTGATTCGTAGCTTGGCTTTGGGTCATAAGCGAAGTCCTCTCACTCATTTTGTTGGTTTGATGTCATTTTTAAATTCTCCGTTCAGATGGTATGTTCATTCTGGTTATGACCTTTTGATGAGGCTTTTGTTTGTTTGTCAATAGCCTTTATTTTGTTCTATTGAAACCTATTTCTTCTTCTTCTTTGTAAGTTTTCTAAATCATATGTCAAATGTGATATTTCATAACGTTAAGCTCATGGGGAACATTCTCATCATTCATTAAGTTAACATGGACGAAAAACAATATATATTGAAATTGACTCAAACCTCCAGTGATACGAAAACTAAATTATGTATAATAAAACGCAACAGTTTATAAGTATTTTTATTGCTCCTTGCCAGAATGTATAATTTCAAATCGAAACAAATAGGAAAGTGAACAATTGAATAATTTCACAAAAACATCACGTGTACACACACTAACATGCATTCACTTAATTAAAAAGAAAATGCATGGTTATACACACTGTAAGGCTTATGATATTGAGCATATACTAACAATTAGCACAACATTATTACATGTATGTATCAAACGGCGCAGTGGCTCATATGTAGGTGTTATTTTGGAGTTTCGTTTTATTTTTATAATTCTTAATTGTAAACTGAAATATACCGTCTTTAAATATAATATTTATAAGAGGAAACAGTCAGTACTCTGTGTTAAACACCCTGGTCACAAATTCCATTTCTAGCTCCGAAGAACTCGTCATTATATACGCAAGTTTGTCTTACCGTCGAATGTTGGTTTTACAATTGCAACGAAACGATCAAAACTGAATTCCATCGACATGTCAAACGAAAAAAGAAGTAAATGTATGGACAATGTACAGACACATGATTATTACGCCAATAGGTAATATCACGTACTTGGTTTAAGCTGTTGCTAAACACTGTTATGTTAATGCAATGAAACAAAAATTAATGTAATACTAAATGTGTCAGCTGTACGGCGCCAAATTTAAATTATGATATGTTCAGCAAGGAGGTTTGTACTCGAAAGGATTTGGAATAGAAGAAATGGTTTGAGGATTGTTATAATTTGATGTTACTTGAGGACTGTAAGGTGGAGGATAAGCTGGGTCACCGTGTATTGGTGGCGGAGGAGGATATACAAGACTATGTGCTATCGGTGGATGTTGATATTCTCCTGGCGGTCCAGGCGGCAGTCCAGGAGGTGGAGGGTAAACATTTGTTATTTGGTTTGCAGGTAAAACTTTCTTTTTTCGCTCAACTGTTGGTTTTGGCACTTTCACTTTTACCCTTGGGACTAACTTTATGTCTTTCTTTGATGTTAAGTTAAATGGCTCAACAACTTTAGAGGTTGTTGCAACTTTCCGTTTTCCTCTAAAAACACATATGCTGACAACAACCACCATTACAAAAATAGCAGGGATTACCCCACCAATTATCCGAGCGATAGTGAACGTATCAACGTCTTCATCCGCTGTACTAGCTGCAGTTGCTAGAGAATCTGAAGGAGAAAAATTCCGGGAACGTGAGAAACATAGGCATTAGTACATCATTTTGCATTAATGGCAATCAAAATATGAGAAAATAAATTAAAGATTTTTAAAAATTAGAAAAATTCCAATAATACTGTATTGTTCGGATGTTTAATTTCTCGATTTTAGATCTTTAGTTTGGTTGCTTTTACATAAAGTGGTTTACTATTTTCTGATGTAATTGGATTGCTATCTTGATTCTAATGATAATGTACTTGACATTTTAAAAGATTTGTTTAAAAACTACAAATACAAACATTAAGCACCCATCTTTTATCGACTTACGAAGATAGTTGACAAAATCTTTTTTGCAAAGCATTAAAAATAAAACGAAATACTTGAATTTCATGCAAAAAGATTTTCAAGATGGTTAACCTTGATCCATGTATAATTATACGATGTTTTACTACGTACATGTACTTCAAGGGAGGAAAAATATTCGCGAAGAAGAAAAATCAAGAAGGCCTTCGTTTATCCAAATACAATAATGTGCCTAGGTTTAAGAATTTACTATGCGCAATTCCAAGTAAAAAAATAGAATAAAGGTAATATACCCTTGTCTTATTATTTCGAAGGAGTACAAAACACTGTTTTTATTTCAAATATGAGGTAAAAAGTGTAAAAATGATCGGTTTAAAAACTTTATGGATGTAATCTTTATCATAGATAAAAAATTAACATTTAATGTTAATAATCATCCGTTACTATATTTAAGCTCTATCACATGCTTTTTTAAACTGTTTTACATGACATGATTAAATTACAATGGTTCTAGTTTTAGTAATCTGGTTTGAGAATGCCTGACAATTATGTAGATGTTTAACAAAAAATGAAATTTGTTCAAATTTAAACTGATGTTATGTATAAACTATATTTTCATCTTGATTTTGTCTAATCACAGAATTGAATTTGCTTGCAAAACGTTATAAAATCATGGACACTATTTTTAGATATGTTAAAATCTTTTGTCACAATATATTTTTGTTCGCACTGTTCTTCTTAAACACATTTCAATTTCACATGATAATATTCATGAACATAATCGCGTTTTAATTTCATGGTCAACAAGTAAAGCGAGTGATATAACACATCTCAATATCTGATTATGAAGTTAAGTATTAATTAGTAAATTTAATAATTATGTACCTATATATTAAAGCCATATGCTAATAATGTTGTGTTTTGTAGTCTTAAATATTATACAGGTCCCTATTACTAGACATATTTTTAACTTCTATAGTTTTACTTACTGTTCAAGTTGTAAGCTTTTTATGAGTATTTTCGCACAATATAAAAAATGTTTTATAAACAAAATTCTAAATAAAGTACAACAGACCTGATGTTCCCATCTTGAAAAGCATTTTGAATCCAGTTTTTGTGACTGAACCATCTGTTTTTAAGTAGAAAAGAAGGTATCTTCCGTAGGTGTGACTAAATTGGCGAGTTGGTTGTATTAATCCACATAAGGAATATAACAGAGAGTCGGTCGAACAAGATCCTGAAATATACGACTGAAATATTAATCAAGATAAAATCCCACAGTAAAGGATGGAATTGATGAAGAAGTTAACACGACAAACCCGAACGAAATGTTTAAAAGAAAATAGATTCAGAATGAACAACCACATGCATAAGAGTAACGGGGCAGCAATAGCTTAAGCTTACAAAAAGTTTGAATATGAATCAATATACTAGATAGACACAACATCGTTACCGCCCACTCTTATCGAACTTACATTGAGGCTTTTATTCTACTGAGGGGTTAAACATAAAAAAAACCTGTACACGTGACCGTCAGCTTAGCGTCGTCTACAAAAGGCATACCCCCGTTTTCTGGCCTCTGCCCTTAAATCGGACTGCTTTGATAGTTTTAAGTAGAGTCAGACCGACAAACAACTAACATCTGATTATATAAGCTTCAAACCTAAAACGATAGGGGAAAAAATCAAAAAATAGAAAATAATCTATTAATATATTGATATAAAAGGAAATCATTTCACGATTTACTCATTCGATTCATTCTATGATTTTATTATGAATCGTGTGTATATTTGTATATTTACCATCAAATATTTTGAGTGCGTCATATCTACAGTCTGTGGATGATTCTAAGCGAAATTCACTGAAATACCATGCCATTGTGGACGTCTCATCAGATTTCTGCAGCAACCAATAAACTTCATAGTTGCTATTAAGAATAAATTTACTATATATAAATGTTTTTAACATTTTAAACAGATGTCATGTAGCACATCATATTCATAAAACAAACCGAATTAATGGAAACAAGAGGCCCACGGGGCCTTAACGTCAATCTGG
Source organism: Pododesmus macrochisma (assembly GCA_032359645.1). Lineage (NCBI taxonomy): Eukaryota > Metazoa > Mollusca > Bivalvia > Pectinida > Anomiidae > Pododesmus > Pododesmus macrochisma. The sequence continues at coordinate 6,218 of JAUMGZ010220327.1, forward strand.
ATTGGCATTTGAATAATTTTGATCCAGGGTCAATCCTTAAACAAAGTTGGTTCTCCATGCCCTAAAGTTACTTCAAACCAAAGCATTATGCAATAGGCCTTCTAGTTTATAAGAAGATTTTTGAAATGTTTTGAAAGTTTCCCTATTTGGGTCCCCAAGTGACCCTCCTCGGGTACCTAGCCCGCCATGTGAACAAATCTGAATCCCCTTCCCCTAAGGATGGCATCTTTTAAGTTTCGATGAAATTGGTCAAGTAGTGTTGGACAAGAACTCGCAAATCTGAAAAAGTATCATACTTGCTATATTATATAGTGTTGAAATGTGTAACCTTTTTTTACCCCAGGATCACGCCTTGAAGTAACTTTATTCTCCATTCCCTTTATGTAACTACAAACTAAAGCATTAGGCTCTAGGCCATCCAGTTGATTAGAAAAAGATTTTTGATATTTTGTCAAATTTTACCCATAATGGCCTCTATAGTGGCACCTCCCGGATGCTGAGCCCCTTCACTTGAACACATTTAAACCCCCTTCCCCTAGGGATGACTTCTTTAATATTGGACAAGAAGTTACAAATGGGGAAGTTATCTTATTTGCTAAAGTGTTGAACTTTGACCCCAAAATGCGTAACCTAATTTTGATCCAAGGTACGCGCCTTGACACAACTTGGTTTTTAATGCCAAAAAGTTACTACATACCAAAAACATTAAGCTGTAGGCTTTCTAGTTAATAAGAAATTTTTTTAAATTTTATCAAATTTCCCCCCTTTAGGACCTCAAAGTAGCGCCCCCTGGAGGCCCAGCCCCTTCATTTCAACAAATCTTAATCCCCTTTCCATAGGGATACTTCATACCAAGTTTGGATAACATTGGTCTAGTTATTTTGGACAAAAAGTCGAAAATGTGAAAAGTTAACATGTTTGCTAAATATATATAGTGTTGCACTTTGACCACAAAACATGTTACCTCTTTTTGTCCCTAGGGCCATCCCTTGAACAAACTTTGTTTACTATGCCCCAAAATTACTACATACCAAAACATTAAGCTCTAGGCCTTCTAGTTTATAAGTAGAAGATTTTTAAAATTTTGTCAAATGTTCCCCCTTTTGGACCCCACAGTGGCGCCCCCTGTGGGCTGAGCCCCTTCATTTGCACAACTCTGAATCCCTCTAGAGATACTTCCTACCAAGTTTGAATGAAATTGGTCCCGTAATTTTTGACAAGAAGTCGAAAATATGAAAAGTTAACATATTTGCTATATATATATAGTGTAGAACTTGACCCCAAAACGCGTAACCTATGTTTGACCCTAGGGTCACGCCTTGAACAAACTTGATTTGCCATGCCCCAAAGTTAATACATACTAAAACATTAAGCTCTAGGCCATCTAATTTCTTAGAAGAAGATTTTTGAAGTTTTGTCATTTTTCTCCCTTTTTGACCCCTAGTTGCGCATCCTGGGGGTCCAGCCCCTTCATTTGAACAAATCTGACTCCCCTTCCCCTAGGGGAACTTCTTACCAAGTTTGGATAAAAATGGTCCAGTGGTTCAGGAGCAGATTTCGAAAATGTTAAAAGTTAACGACGACGGACGGACGACGGACGGACGGACGATGGACGGGATTTGTATGAGAACAGATGGACTAAAAATCGTTGAATAAAACATCGATGTTGTCAAAATTAATAATATACACCAAAAGCCGTGGTATTCGTATAGATATATTGTTTGACAATATTAAATATATCTTATATTTATTGCAACTTTACATACGTTGTAAGCATTTTTGTTTAAATATGATCTCCTGGTTTTGTTTGTATTCTTTACAAAGTCCTTAATATAGTGTTGTTAGCTAGTTGTTGTTTTCGGAATAATGCAGGAAACGTTATAGTTATTATAAAATCAACACTAGAAACAAATATCGTACACAGAATGTTTTATTAATAATTTATTGAATAATTCAAAATCAAAATAGTTTTAGGGAATTTTTTACAAATGAAATTGTGTATAGTTATTCATTTCTGACCAACTTTTTTTCAGATTCATAAAGTACACTTTACGAGAATACTTACCTTGCGTAATAGTCAGTACCATACGTGGAGTGAGAAAGTAAACTAGAAACCGTCGACGTTACATTTTGTATGGTATATAGCTGAGCACATGTTGGTACAACTGTAAATAAAAGAAGTGAAAATTAAAAATTCAAACCTACTTCAATTAAATTATCCCCAAATGTCACCATACATACAATAGATATGATATGTGGTTCACCTGTGATTAGTCTATTGCATTTACATTATATTTACAAAGCTAATATTGGCCTTAAGTAATCAGTGCGTTCACTGTGTAATTCATAATAGTGTTTGGGTGTAGTTTGTGTTCTTCAATAACATCGGTATTTTACAACAGCATTCGCCTCATTTTTGGTTTAGTAGCTTTGATTTATCGAGGTATTGACTATTCTCTAAATTCAAAGATTCATTTTCTCTTCAGTGATTATTGTTAACGGCTATATCATAGCTAGACCTGGAATACATTGACTTTCCTCCTTTACTTGCGACATGTTTTAGTTTGCAGTTTTGTATCTTTAACACATGTCGTCATGATAAACCTTCACGAAAAAAAAAGAGTATGGATAGGATCAACAGAACGAGAGACATTGACAAACAAACAATTACTGCGTCAAACAATGAAGTACCGGAATGTAAATAATTAAATCGCCATCACAACAAACATCAAGACAAGTAATCCATGCGGACCGACTTAAGCAGTCACCTAGCACGAAACCAGGCGGTGTGGTTAAACCGGTTAATGAGGCCTCAACCTTCCCACTTCCCGCATGAGACTAGAAGTCTTGAAACATAATTTATGCTGTAAATTTTCTATATTTTATATGTAAATAGTTTATACTAAACTTCATTTTTTGTCTTGACAGATAATCTGTGGCCCCGTGATAACAAAGAAACTCTTTCTTCCTGCATTTCTACAGACCAGCGCGGTGGTCCAGTGGTTAGGGTGCTCGATTCGTACTAATAGTCTGGTGATAGAATCCATGGTCGTGGGATCGAATCCCGATCGGGACAAAAGACTTTAAAATTAGGCAATCTTCTCGCTCCCTGCTAAACACTCAGTATTACTTGGTAGGAGGAGGGCTGGCTAGCTCGATGTCAGGATAATGTAACCGAGTGAAGTATCATGTCAATGTGTTTGCGGCGTGATACTTCAATGAGAGAGCACTATAAAGTCGCTATAAGTACGAAATGTCGCAAGCAGACACCGTCTCGATTAACCTATATATGAGTTAAATGGACTGTAAACCTAAATTAACAAACAAACAAACCATTTCTAAAAAGTTCAACCATTCAATGCTTATAGCTATTCAATTGCTTTATTTTACATATACATAGTTTAGACTTACCATTTGTTTGTGTCTTGACAGATAACCGGTAGCCAGAGCTAACTACGGAACCGTCACTTGTAAACTTGAGATATAAATATCTGCCACTAGATGTCACTATAACATTATTTGTTATGGTACCAGAGTAAACTCCCAAAACAGAATAGGAAGTGGATACTCCTGTTAAAATAAGTCACAAAGCATTGAACACATTTTACTTTAATCTATGAAATGGAAGTTTGTTTACCTTTCTTCATTCAAAAGAAAATAGATAAAATATAGGTAAGGCAGATTTGTGTTCTTATAAAACGAAAAAGTACAGATTAATCAATACACAACTATTGTTATAATAAAGAATGCATTGTCTTGTACCTGAATAGGAATGGTCTTTTCAAGATGGCGACGAATGGTCAGTCAAGAAGGTGGGTACCAACTTTGAATATGAAAATAGCTAATTTACTTCCGAATCTGGCCATGACACATAATAGCCTCATCAACAAAATGCTTGTAAAATATCATGTTTATTTCACTATTGATGATAGTTTTCACGATCTGGTACATCTCGAAGCGGCATTCTCACGCGTAATTTGCATGTATCTACTTATCCATACCATCCCCTATGTTCCTTTTCAATATGAACCTGTGCGTGTTGATGACCTTTTGTAAACATTTCATTGTCTCGGCTTCAACCTTTGTGATTTTCGGATAATATGTCAAGGAATGGTACCGATGTTTATGCTATGGAATGGTCTCACTCAGAAATTAGGCTAAGGAATGTTCTCACTCAGAAACTATGCTAAGAAGTGGTTTCATTCCGCTATCTCGAAAAGACCATTCATTGTCAGGTACAAGACAGTGGAATGGTGGTTAATAGTAACACACGACAAGTAAGTGACAAGTAATAAAGAAAACAAACATAACAATGGCGGAAAAGAAGACATCCCAAAATAACTAACATCACTTTCAAATAAGCAGTGGTAAACACATTAACAAAATACGAAAATCACAGACAATTTTACAATTGCGTTTGTATGTCGACATGGGCAAACATCTACACATTGATTATAATGCAAATATTTGACTAAACATATAGCATCACGAACACAAAAACAAGTACCAAAACCAGGTGATCGCGAAGGGTTAGAGTTTCCAGTTACAAATGAGTGATCCACTGCGATGTACCAATAAGTCTGTTACCCAATACAAATGTTTGAATATATAGAAAATACCTCCAAAAGAAGCAAATTACGACGAAATTGGAATCGAGATCGAGATTGGGTTGTTCTAAACACGTTTCCAGAGGAATACGTTCAAAAATTCCTGTATTGACTACGCGCACATTTAAAATTTTGGCAAGACTATTTTGTATTATTATTGGGTACACATGGTTTTTGTCCATCATAACCATCGTGAATTGTTGTCACCGTTTCCCCTTTGGCTCTGTAACTTTGATTAACTGAAGGCTTGTCTATTCAAAATTAATTCTTCTCTTGCGTTCATTAATGCCAGCAGCTTAAGCAAGATCTGGGGTTTGCGAGGGGGTAATTCACATTGGCTCCTTCCTCTTATTAATATCATATTTATCGGAGGCATGATTCAGGTTGCATTTGTGTTTTCCTTAATCGAATCTTTAGCATAACTGTACCACAATAATAATTTTTAAATCTATCCGTATTTAAATTGTTTTTATGCGAGATTCGGGTTATGCACTTGTAATTGTTATCGCGTATTTTGCATCCCTTATTGCTGCTACATAGTATGAGCTAAAGAAGCTAATCAATTTTCAATTCTGTCTTGATTTGCTTCGTTTGGATCAATCTTCAACAAACTTAATAACAAATAAAAACAAATCTTCACATTCACGTGTCAGCTGAAAATACCTTTTCTTTTTTTATTTGATTATTATCCTATCTTATCTATTGGTTTTCTCCTTTTCGACGATATGCGTACCTGATTCTTAAACCTCGCGGAGGATGACACATGTATACCTTACATGAAACGCTTACTCAATCCCGATCACCTGGTTCGCTTCTAGTTTTGTTTTAATAAATGTTCACAATGCTTCATAATATAGTTAATAATTGTATATTTATTCGGAAGTACTTTGATTTTTAATATTCAAAAAGACAAAGTTGTAATGTTATTGGTTGATTAATATTAAGAGAAAAACTATTAACTTACCATCATAAATTATAAGTTTATCAAAAGTTGACTCTGTATTGAGAGACTCAATAGTCAATTCGAGTAATTTCGTCGAGCTTTCTGCTGTGATCTTAGTTCGACAATCAACATTGCTATGAGAGAAGAATTGTCAGTTATTAAGGCATATTTCGTAAAAGCATCACCAGGTATAGATTGGCAGTAAAATGGACCTATCAATTAAGTTAATAAATAATCGTGTATCTCTAATTAATCAGTAAGGGTAAAGTTGATGTCGATTACACTTTTTGTTCCACTGAATTCAGTAAGATAGAATAATTCCTGAATAAGAGGAACAGATGACAAACGAAAATCAAACAAAAATCAAATTGCAATATAAAGTAAAAATAAATTTCAAATATTATATGTTCATGTTCAATTAAATTTAATCGTTTACTTATAGATTATGGACATACCTTTCCCCGTGGATTAGATTACGTTAGAATTAGAAATACTTACCTAGGATACGTATACGGAAAGTTTGGAGAAAGTATGTATTGTGCGTCTGATGTGGCTGTTACAGGAATACACGTTGTTATAGGTGACGGTGTCGTCTGCACTGGTACTGTTACTGTGATAGGACTTCCTAAAAAGAAAATAAAACCGAGAAAGTCTGGAGTTTGTATTCAAAATACAAAACACACAATTAAAGGCAAAACATACGTTGCATCTTCATCGAAGTAAAGTGAAGTATTGTCACCACAGATAGGCATATCACTACGACATTGTTGAGTATATTACTGATCAATATTTAGCCTTCCAAATGCAAAGCATGCACTTGCGTACTTAGTGGGAGGGCACACCCTGTACCACCACCCACTGGAGGCTTCAAAGTGGCCCTGACACCACTGCTTCCTAATTATGCGCCCACTGAGTTCAAATCCTGCATCCGACACTGACATGCATAATCAAATAGTTTCTTGTTTGTCATTAATCCGAAGCGTTCTGGTTTGTTTCAAATTACTTATTATACCATAAGTATAACGCAGAAATGCCACTGAACGTGTATGATACATTATACGAACAATGAGTCAATAAATCTAGAAACAAAATGGTAACTCTATGTTTGTCTAAAATGTTAATTTTGAATTCATTATTAGTTCTCAATACTTTAAAACAGGAGACAGAGATCATTTGTAAGAATAATTAGATAGTGTCACCATTATGTTTGCTTCAACTATAATAAGTCAATACGTTTTGAGTAATTTTTGTATAACTAGAAATTAAGCAGCTTTTCAGTCTCAAATGATTGTATCTTAAGAGGGCCTCTTTCCACACATGGATTAAATGCAAGCAGTATGATCCCGTTTAGTGGTTTAACTATTAAATTCAACAAATTTTAGTTAAGATCGTTACTCGCTCCGGAACTCGGATTTCATAAATGTATTTAACTTAGTTTAATTTTGATTTTCAATGTGGAAGTTTGCTGTTTTTTAATCCTTTGAAACATAAAATTTAATGTGATAATTCCCAGTGAAGAAAGAAATCGAGTTACAACATTAGGCATATTTACTAAAAATGTCGTCAATTATCATTAAAGACCAATAATGGATTGATTATTTCAAAGACTTGGTAACAAGACGTTCCAGTAATGAGGGGACATGTTGATGTAGTTCTGTATGATGAAGCGTATTCGTGACAGCATACTTCAAAATTTAACAATGTTGTACAGCTGTAGTAGTTTAGAAAATACTGCAATAACTGTGTTCGAGAAATATGTTGAAGAGTGTTTCTAGAATTTTATTTCTAAATTACTTGCATTCCTTGTACATGTATATTCAATATGGTTTCTATATTTGAAAAAAACAGAAATAACAAAGATATCTTGGGTCATCCATTGCAACAAAAAGGATAGAGACTCATCGATTGGATCAATTCTCCCCATTTTGTTTTTGTAAATTGGCTTGATAACTGAATTGAATAAAGAATGATTGAATATGTATAGCATATATGGACATGTTGATTACATAACGCTGTAAATGTCCAGTCAGTCCCTGTCACTTAATAACGTTTCATACCACTTTTTTGTTCCTGTACTGTTACTAATTTTTTTTACAGTGAACGTCATCCCCGATTTAGCCTGTAGTTAAAAAGGCCATTTTGTATTGGTATTAAAGTTTTCAAACACCGTCCGCTTAAAAATGTTTCTCTTTTTTATTTTATGGCTGCCTTTGCTTACAAAATACATTTCTATTCAAACCAAGGTGTTTAATCGTCTTACCATTCTATAACTGTACCTGTCCACGAACATTTTTGTTGAGCTTTTCGATTGGTGTAGCTTCACACTAAACTTTAATAATATATTTCGTCTATTTTTAAATATATGTCTGTACTTAAGACTTCTAGTCTCATGCAGGAAGTGGGAAGGTTGAGGCCTCGTTAACCGGTTTAACCACACCGCCTGGTTTTGTGCTGGGTGACCGTCCTAAGTCGGTCCTCATGGATTACTAGTCTTTATGATTGTTGTGATGTCGATTTAATTAATTACATTCCGGTGCTTCTTGTTTGACGCAGTTATTGTTTGTTTGTCAATGTCTTTCGTTTTGCTGATCTTATTCATACTGTTTTTTTCTATGTGGAAAACAAAACAATCGGCCGACATTCATCTTGCTTGTTTACTTTAAAGAGACGTTATATACATATCCATGTTAAATATATAAACGAGTTATAGCGTATGTATGCTTTAAAGATAACGGAGTTATCGCCCTTAAGCGTCATAGTATGCGTTATGTGTTTTTTAGTGCTTTAATGATAATTCAATGAAGTTCATACATACCTGAGTATGAATTGACAGAAACAACAGGTCCAATATAGAGGTTATAACTGTTTTTGAGATAACGCAAGATTAAAGTGTTGGTAGTTGGGTAGACTTGCAGCGATTCGCCATCCAAAACACCATAATTACACACGGAGTGAAGTATCAGAGACGTTGAACCTGTAATAAAGTATTAGATGATAAAAATAAAATAAACAGAAAGTCTGAGGATGGACGCAGTTACCTGGAAGTGTCATTGTAATTTTTTGTATTGAGCAATTCTTCTTAAGAAAAAAAAAAAAACCCGTCCGTGCTCTGTTGTATTTTATTGTGCTTCTTATTTACGTTTAATTTTCGTTTAGCCAAGTGTTTTTTGAAAATATGTTAATAATTTTCACACGTTTACATTTTATTGACAATTGGTGTGAGCGTTTTTTTTTTAAATACCTGACAGCGCCGTGAAGTGTGGTTATTTTAAAAAATCTTAAAACGTAGTTCATACTTTAAACATGCTTCCGGTCTCATGCGGGAAGTGGGAAGATTCAAGTCTCATTGACCAGTTTAGCCACACCGCCTGGTTTTGTGCTGGGTGACCGTCCTAAGTTGGTTCACATGGATAACTAGTCCTGAGGATTGTTGTGATGTCATTTTAATTCCTTTTTATTTTGGTACTGAATTGTGTGATTCAGCTGTTGTTGGTTTGACAATGCCTTCCGTTCTGGGTTTTTTTTCACTCAATCTGTGTTTCTCTCAAACTCAAGGATAACTTCTAATATATGAAAAATCTTTACTGGTGCAAAAATGGATACAGTTCAATAATTTGTTATACTAAAAATGTAACGAATGGCAAATGATAGGCAAACTATAAGTGTTAAATTCAGCAATATCTGTAGAGAAATGATAAATCAGACGTTTTTTAAGTGAAAAACTCGCGTTTTTTAGTTTCTTCAACAAAATCGATCAATTCTTGCTTAAAGTGAACGTGCATGATTACTTTTTGCTGTTTCAGAATTAAAACATGTTTTAGTAAAACTGTCAAATTAAGAGGAAAATAGTTAACGTAATTTAAAAAAAAGCTGTGGTAACGGGACTTGAGTTCATGAGATATATACCGTAACTCAATAACATATGATTGTATGGCGATATTGGGGCTTAAACTGTGATCACGTGATCGACAGAAAACAGAGCGCTAGAGTTAATTGCATCTTTAAGTGTATAATCGCTAAAATAAATATGTTCGTGATTTCCTGTGAGAAATGTATATTTATTTATATAGTTTACGCGTATATGCAGGGTGTAGGAATAAACCAAATCAAGTACCGTTTAAATCAGTTCAAAGAGCCATAGTTTTGTTGACAAGGGAGGTAATTCAAATGTATACAGATTAAGCACTGCTGCAGTAATCATTTGCAGAAAGTGCCGTTTGAATCGGGGAAGTTTAAGAGGAGGAGTAGCCTAGTAGCACAGATTTGTTTTTACAGATACAAGGACGGACAGGTGGACATACAACCTGATAACAGTATACCGTGACACTAACTTCGTTATGGGGGTATAAAAAGTGTCCCAGTGTTACATGGAAATGATATCTTTTTATTGTATGCAGTTGCCATTAAAGTGGTATTGCAACATTTCAAAACACAGAGTGTTTGAGCGAAGTGTAGCATATTTTTGCAAGCATGGTGTTTTGTAGCGACCAACTTACCGTCATAAATAACCAAACCACCATTTGTACATGAAGACTGCTGGCCGTATTCCTGGTCTGCCCAGATAATGCTCACGTTCATCATATTTGATGACGTTATTGTTACGTCATGATAGCTTTGTCCGGAAACTCTGAAAGTTTATTAAAAACAATATTACGATCGAAGTGTTAATACAAATAAAACATTTAAATGTTGACAAATACAGTTCTCATTTTATCCATATAATTGTATTGATACATCTTTACTTATGTAATGAAGAATATTGTGCTTTTTCTACTGTGACGTTTAACATACATACTATTATATAAAGCTTGCCTATATGTTAGATAATAGGTATTTTAAATAAAATCGATTGTGTATTATCATCATAGTATGAACGTGTACACGGCGCGATTTTTAAAACTGCTCGAGTTAAGGTAGCTTTCAAGAAAACAGTAGTTGACCACAGGACCCATTTTTAGCGGCCATTGGTCAGAGAAAGGAGTGGTTGCTTTCTGCACTAAAATGGCCGTTATGAGAGGGTGGTCGCCAGGTCGTGGTGGTCGCATGGACGGGTTTGAAAGTATTCAAATTGAACATTAATTATAAACTTACTTCAACAATGTGTGATATGTTTGATTCAGAAACTAAAATTGAACAAAAATTGTTTGGGTCCCCTGAAAATATAAAACAACTTACTTTGAATATTTACTAGGGAAAGACGTAGTTGTGAACTGTTCTATGGAGCCTGAAGAATAGGTCAGGGATGTTGAACCGCTGTTCAAAATGGAATGACCTAGAAAAAATATCATAAATGATATGTATTTCACATTATGGTCTCAAACTTATCATGTTCCTGTGTTTAATTCCATCCTTAGTTTAATGTAGTTTTAGAAAAATTTCTAAATATTCAAAACTAATATTGATTTAAAATGCAAGCACTTTATTTTACATCATTTTACTTTGACCCACATATTATTCGCTGTATATTCGATTTATGTTAGATTAAGTAGTGCGTTTTTAGTTCATGCAAGTAAATTTATTTATGTTCAAAATCATTATTGACTGACCAGAGAGGTTCTATTGTTTTAAATGATAGCCAAAACGTATTTCTTTAATTGTCAATAGTCTTCTTAATATGATACCAAACATGTTTATTATTCTGAATTTAACTTGATATAGCTTTTAACATTATAGATACAAAATGAAGCAGCAAATCATTTTTAATCTTAATAAAAAAAATTAGAATCGACAGATCACACGCCTACTTTATTATACATTTTTACATTGCAGAAATACACATAGAAATGTAGCACTTACGCAAGCTATTCCCTGTGTTGTAAACGGCGAAGTAGGTTATGAGAAATCCTGTACGAACGACGCTACCGTCGCTTGTGAATCTAACGCTTGCTACAGTATTCGAAGTTGACAGTGAGTATTTGCTGTAACTGTATGTGGATGTCTGTGTCAATAGCGTCGACGGGTAACTTCCTAAAAATTAAACAAATACTAGAAATTGCCATTTAAGTAAAAAATAATTGTAAGGTGTTCTTTAGTGTTGATTTCTATCACTATGGAAAATGCGAAAAAATGAGGTGACATAGCTCAACTTATTGTTAAACTTTCAATAATATATGAAACTTGTTCAAATCAGGAGTTGCATTAATTGTATAACGTTTGCACAGGATTAAATGGACATTAACATTTGTAATTGATTATTTTACCCTTCGAGTCCATTGATGACGGTTGATTTAGAGTGTGGTTTCGGGTCAAGAGTGAGGTTCTCTCACCCATTTGGTTGTTTTGACGTCACTTTAATGCCTCTCTCACTTTGCTAGTTCATTCTGTTGTTGACTTTTTAAATGAAGCTATTATTTGTTTGTCAATAACTTTTGTTCTGTTGATCCTATTTCTTCTTGATTTCACATTCGTTGTACCCCCGATGCAGAAAAAAAACAACATGGATAATCTTTCCAAACATCCACGACACTTCTCCACAACAGGTTGTGCAAGTTTCAACATACATGTATGAGAAATATTCATGTACAGTGTTACAACAATTATGATTATTTAATAAATTTTTCAAAAGTGACCGTATGACAAAAGTTAGTGAGTCGGTTAAACGAAAGAAGTAAGAACGAAAACCAAAGAAGATATTGATAAGCCGTAATTTCACAGACATGGGCGAACAGAAGGAAAACGTTGGACGCACATAGACAAAAATACCAAATATACATTCATTAACTAAAAAAGGAAACATCACGAACTTCTATTAAAATTCTAGAAAAGAAACCAATATCTCGCAACATGGTAAGCTTTTTACAAAACCCACTATTGTGATAATTTGAATAATCCCAGGACAGTCTTTGAAACTACATAACGATTACATAATGTACATATAAATAGAATGTCTGTAATACATTACCGTCATAAACGTAAAATCGATCATAATTCCTTTCTATAGATAGTGTATGTATGTGTAAAAAGACGTGACTGGAAGCGGGTGCTGTAATTTCCCAGTTACAGATCAGGTTACTACAATAAAAACAAATAAAGAATGAAATAAAGAAGTCCAAATAATCGAAACAAACATTGACAAACAAACAATATTCGAATCAAATAATCACAACCAAAATGAACTAGCAAACAGCGAGGATGGGTCACCAAAAATAGTGGGGTAAAACCATAGGCGCCTATTAAAATAATTCTTGAAGTAATTAGAGGTAATATCAGAAAATGTACTCTAACAAGTTTTTTTACATAGCGCCTATGGAGAAAAAAACTTATTTGTGTGTGCATGAGAAGCTCACACAAGACTTAAGACATTGGTCGTCATTCCCTCTGATTCATATGTCACCCTTCCTAAACAGAGTGAATTAGTGAGTTTATAAGGGGATATATGCAATTTGCTGACACTATTTATTTTCAAATACTAAAGTATGGTGGGCTTAAATAGATCATAGCAAATATGTATAATTGTAATTTGTAGTATCTCCGGTCAAGAACCAATGCTAAAAAAGCTTTGCCGAATCAAACGTGGTAACTCTTAGCTGTCCATCTGAAGAAACATTTCTGGTTTCGCAATTTTCTACCTTAGGTATAATAGATTACCGTGATGAGATTATATATTATTATTTTTTTAATAAACAAATTTTAAACAGATTTATGCAAACTATATTATATACTATACAAGGTGAGTGTTAACACCCGTTCTAGATCTCTGGTTGTTTTATGTTATTTTGTTGGCTATGCTTGTGCGCATATTTCTTTAACAAACTATGTAGATTGTTCTTGTTACGTTTCTTTCAATTTACTCATTTTTAGCATTGCTCAAAGTTAATTCAATTAAAATGTTTTACTCTGTCATTCCAACTTTGTCCTACGTAAAGAAGTGTATATCGGTCATGATTTAACGTGACATTTTTAAGTAGCAAACACGAAAAACCAAGACGATATTCAAAAGACGTTAATTCGTGGACGTGGTTAAAAAACGGAAAACGTTGGACGCACACAGAAAAAAGAACAAAATACAATTATTTTCTAAAAAAGAAACATCACGAACTTATATTACAAAAATATCTAGAAGCGACACTAGGTGCTCACGATTGAGTTATCGTTTCATGCTACACATGTATCATCCGCCTTGATGTTTCCCGAGTTATTTCGGTTTATGACAACCTATCATTTATACCCTCTAACGTTAATACAACACTTGAGTGAATCCAGTATGAACGATGATCAAATATGTATGCTACACAGTCAATTACTTAAATAAAGCTTTTTTAGTTTTAATTAAATGGTTCATTGCGACCTATTTTTGATTAACTCTCTATCATGGTGTATATGCTGATAAACTTGTAACGTCAAATGAGAAAAAGTTGATAATGTGAGAGTATTAATTTTGTTTAAGGCTTCATTAACCGGTATAAGAACACCGCCCGGTTTCGGGCTAGATGACCGTCGTGAGTCTCTCCGAAAAGAATAACTAGTCTTGCAGATTGTTGTGACGTCATTTTAATTTTATGTGGTGCTGCATTTTTTTTATTGCGGCTGTTGTGAGTTGTTGACACATGTGTAGCAGGAAACGCTTACCATATCGCGAGCACCTGGTTTCGCTTCTAGTTTTTTAATAGTAGTTCGTGATGTTTCCATTTTTAGTTAAAATATGTATATTTGGTTAATTAGTTCACGTCCAATGTTTTCCCTTTGTTTGCCAATGTCCATGGACTTACGGCTTAAGAATATCGTCTTGGTTTTTAAAATTTACTACTTTCAATGTGTTTCATTCTGCTGAGTCCACATATCTTGATTTCAATATTAGGAATTCAGTGGAGAATACTATGTCAATGTTTACTTACTTTGTGTAGGATCCAGGGTAGTTTGGAGAGGACATTTTTGCAGCTTCATCAAGAGATGCGGTTAAGGAAAGGGTAGACCCTGAGCATTGTGAATAAACTGAAACATAACCGAATAAAGCATGTTTATACTAAGCACTACTTTTCAGATATCCTTTATATTGTATTTTTGTATACTGCTTTTATTTGTTTCTTTTGTGTATTACATTCAATGCATAACATTAAATCGTCTTTGGTACTTAAGTTTACTATATACAATATATTACATATACAATATATAGTTAACAACAACAAAAAAACAAAAGAAAAATATTTTGATTAAATTCAAAAATAAACAACATAAAAAACACAAACAAAAACTCAACACGAACAAAAACAAACACCCTGATCGAACTCAACTGTACTAGTTCCGAAAATAGCGATAACCGAAGCGAGACAGATTACAAGCAATCAAAACATACATGTACTTGTTTTAATAAGCAGATTGTGGTTATATTATCATCTTTACCTAAGTGGGTACATAACAGCTACTGTTATAGGAGTTCAACCTTTGTTTCCGACTCGTCATATCCAGAGATAAAGCTTATTACTAAATTTAAAACGTATCGAATCGGTGCTGTTATCAAGGTCCGAGGTCGATCATCTAACAGATATGTCGATAATAAACTCGCAAATCCCCTTTGACACATGATTTATGTCTTGTTTACGATTTCATGTTTTATAAAAGCATATCAACAAAATCTTTTGGGTTTTTAAAAATAATATAACAATGACGGCAAATGTCAACGTCGGACATGCTACTGAATGGATGATAGTGGTCAAGACTGTATGTTGATAGCGATTTCGGTTACATCAAAATCTTAGCACGTATTTCATTAAAACATATTTGGAAGAATGAAAATCATGCTTTACAATGAGGTGAAAGAAAAAGTATTTTATTGTATTTGAAGCCGTGGGCACCGTGTGAATATGGCCAAATTAAGAAAGTTTATAGTCAACTCATCTCAGTTGACCCCTATACAGGTAAATTTCAGCCAGTAGCATTCCCTTTAAACCTCCAGTTAAGGGTATGTGTCCCTAGCCTGTTAGTGTCCGTCGACTCAGGACTTTAATATTATATTAAAAACAGCCCCCCCCCCCACACACACACATCCAACACCACATCATCCACTTCTCTTTTCCCTATTTCTCTTTTCAAAAATTTCAATATCAAAAAGTTCCCTTCTAT
>JAUMGZ010220328.1:0-11500 GCA_032359645.1 Pododesmus macrochisma
ATCTTTATTAGGGCTGTCACAATATACCAGTTTATTGCAATGCAGCTCATATTTGTATTGCACTATAATACAAAGATCATTTACCAATTTTTGCGACATTTATTAATTTTCTTTGATTCTAGTAAAACAAAAAGAGTCTTAAGGTGTAAATAATTGCTGCACAATCAACAGACTGATATCTTTGTTTCTCGATATCAGTGACGTACATGTAATCATTGATTGCCAGCCCTTTCGGTCTACTAAAATCATGAATAACAGGGCTGTCGTTAACGCTTGGTGAAGCGTATTTCACGAATGAGAATTTGGTTTGACGCGCAAAGATGCTGTACCTGGGTCTTCCGGAACGCCTAAAATTTTCACGTGAAGCGTTCACCATGCAAAGACATTATTACACCTGGATTACCTGTATTTGATACTTTATTCAATGCAGTTTGTCAACAGATCGATTAATCACCTAAAGTGATCTTGTGTTAATCCTATTGATCTATTGACGGGACATGCACGTGCTCCAAGTAATTGTGGCCATGGTGGTTTAAAACACTTTATTTGATTGGTCAGAGAATGTTTAAAGCCGTATGTTGATTGGTCGTCGTTGTTGCCTTGCTTGTCAATAGTGTGGGCGGGTCCTAATGTCAATCATACTTGTATAGCGGACTACGATGCTGTTACTGGTAATGATATGCAGTATTAGTGCTGTCAAACAAGCATGTGTTTGCAAAGACACACGCCATGTTTTGAGGCCATTTTAAGCATGTGTGAAAGTTACGATGTTATTTTAACGATAGATATAACTATTGATTAGTTATTTTGTGTAGATGCTCTGTGGAATATAGACAAAACAAGCATTTTGAACACTTAATATTTGTTATAATTGAACTTTTTTTTGTGTATTTAAAAAAATGAATCAACAAGTTTAATATATAAGTAAACTTTTTACATCATACTTGTCCTTCTGTTTTTTATTGACATAACTGACTCACTGACTGGTATGAAATTGTTGCATTTTTGGTTTGTTTGTGGTAAATTTCTTTAAGTTCTTCTGATTGTTGAGTTTGTAGTTCTTTGTTTTTGTATGGTTGTTTTTGTTTTTGTGGTGAGTTCTTGTATATTTTGAGTTTGTAGTTCTTGTATTTGTGGGGTTATTTTTGTTTTGAATTTGTGTACATGTATTTCTGAAGTTTTTGTGATTATTGAGTTTTAAGTTCTTGCATTTGTGGGTTTATTTTTTATTTTGTTTTGAGCAAACTAAATGGTGTTCTTTTGGGGCTCTTGTGTTTCTGAACTTTTGTGTTTCAATTCTCTTTGATGTTCTGAATTGTTGTTATACATGTGTATAAACAACGCAAAACACTATAATAAAACAATTTATTTAGGGACTCTTGAAAATTTTGAGTGGACTCTTCAATTTTGGGCTAGGACCCCACATTCTGGGACCAGGGGGTCCCAAGACTCCCCACAAAAAATCACTAATGACAGCCCTGTAAATTCATTGTAAAACCTTTGAAATTAGTTCCATAACGTAACCAGGAAAGGAATTTGTTTTAACAAATTGGAAACAATTCTGACACTTATATTAATTATTGAAAAGCACATAAATTTCAAGTGCAGTTAAGATTATAATCTCTTTTTAACTAAAACTACAATATGGCTGAAAGAGACAACAAGAAAATTCAGGAGCGTGTGGTGCCTAACAAAAAAGCAAATAATGAAATCTGGGCACATTTTGATGAATATTGATTTTGTCAACTACATGTATACTGTCACAATATATTGTGTATCCTGCTTCAGACAAGAATCCCACCTTTAAACAAGAGGCCCAGTGGGCCTTAACATCCATCTGGTTGAAATAGGCCAATTAAAGTAAATATTTGGCATTTGAATACTTTTGACCACAGGGTCTTACCTTCAACAAACTTGTTTCTCCAAGCCCTAAAATTGAATATAAACCAAACCATTATGCACTGGGCCTTCTAGATTTTAATTTTTTTTCAAAGTTTTCCCCTCTTGGCCCCAGGGGGCCCAAGCCCCTTCAATTGAACAAATCTGAATTTCCTTTTCACCAGGGATGACTTCTACAAAAGTTTGGATGAAATTAGTTCATGCAGTAGTTTTGGAAAAGAAGTCAAAAATGTGAATAGTTAACTATTTGCTTTAGTATTGAACATTGACCCCAAAATGCATAACCTATTTTTGACCTCAGGGTCAAGACTTGAAAAAACTTGGTTCTCGATGCCATAAAAGTGAAACATACCAAAACATTAAGCTCTAAGGCCTTTAAGTTTATCAAAGAATTTTTCTGAAATTTTTGTCAAATTTTGCCCCTATGGCCCCCAAAGTGGCGCCTTCAAGCCCCTTCATTTGAACAAATCTGAGCTCCCTTCTCCTAGAGATGACTTTTACCAAGTTTTGATGAAATTGGGTCAGTAGTTTTGGACAAGAAGTCAAAAATGTGAATAGTTAACTATTTGCTATAGTGTTAAACTTTGATCCCAAAACACATAACCTACATACATGTATTTTTTACCCCAGGGTCAAGCCTTGAACAAACTTGGTTCCCCATGCCTTAAAGTTACTATATACCAAGACATTAAGCTCTAGCTAGGCCTTCTAGTTTATAAAAGAAGATTTTGAAATTTTTGTCAAATTTTGCCCTTTTGGCCCCCCAAGTGGTGCCTTCTGGGGGCTGAGCCCCTTCATTTGAACAAATCTGAGCTCCCTTCTCCCAGGGATGATTTCTACCAAGTTTGGATGAAAATAGTCCTGTAGTTTTGGACAAAAAGTGTGAATAGTTAACATATTTGAACTTTGACTCAAAAAAGCATACCCATTTTTGCCCCAAGAGTCAAGTCTTGAACAAACTTGGATCTCCCTGCCCTAAAGTTACTACATAGCAAAACATTAAGCTCTAGGCCTTCTAGTTTGTTAGAAGATTTTTTGAAATTTTGTCAAATTTTCCCCCTTTCGGCCCCCAAAGTGACACCCCCTGGGGCCTGAGCCCCTTCATTTGAACAAATCTGAATTACCTTTTCCCAGGGATGACTTCTACCAAATTTGGATGAAATTAGTCCATTAGCTTGGGATAAGAATTCAAAAATGTGAATAGTTAACATATTTGCTATAGTGTTGAACTTTGACCCCAAAACGTGTAACCCATTTTTACCATAGCGTCACAACTTGAACAAACTTGGTTCTCTGTGCCCTAAAGTCACTACATAGCAAAACATTAAGCTCTAGGCCTTCTAGTTTGTTAGAAGATTTTTTGAAATTTTGTCAAATGTTTCCCCTTTCGGCCCCAAAAGTGACACCCCCTGGGGTCTGAGCCCCTTCATTTGAACAAATCTGAATAACCTTTCCCCAGGGATGACTTCTACCAAATTTGGATGAAATTAGTCCATTAGCTTTGGACAAGAATTCAAAAATGTGAATAGTTAACATATTTGCTATAGTGTTGAACTTTGACCCCTTAATGCGTAACCTTAAATTGACCCAAGTTTACACCTTGAACAAACTTGGTTCTCCGTGCCCTAGAGTTACTTCATACCAAAACATTAATCTCTAGGCCTTCTAGTTTATTAGAAGAATTGTTTTTAATATTTTGTCAAATGTTCCCCCTTGTGGACCCCAAAATAGCGCACCCTGGGGACCCAGCCCCTTCATTTGAACAAATCTGATTCCCCTTCTCATAGAGAAACTTCCTACCGAGTTCGGATAAAATTGGTCCAGTTATTTTGGACAAGAAGTCGAAAATGTGAAACGTTAACGACGACGGACGGACGACGAAAGGAATTTGTATGAGAAAAGTCCATCATGGACCTTCGGTCCAGATGAACTTAAACACCACAAGATAGGACATGAAGAAAAACGAGGCCTTTATAAATTCATGTTAATCAAATAATATTTTATAAAATGTAAATTAAATTATAAAGAAATAATCATATTAAAAATTGGATTGAAACAGGGTACCTTTCAACTTTGAGTTTATACATACATTAACCTAATACTTAGCATGGGTATTCCATGAATAATGGAAGCAAACTTGCCTTTCAATTTTTACTTTTTTAGGTTATAATTTTAAACCTGATGCTGTTATCCCAATCAAATCTTCTTATTCGTGTACAACATGTTTAAATGCATACAGTAGTGAATACCAGAACAAACCTGTCAGCCAAACAATACCCGTTTGTTATATAAATCTCGGTTTCACGGATAAAGCTGGTAAGTTGATAAGTTATTATTTCTGTGTCAAGGGACATTTACTTTCTTTTACATAAACCGAACACTGACTAGTCACGTCAAACGTCACAATGATGGCTTGTTATCACGATAACTAATTGTTTTTGTTCATTAACCTTTGACACACTTTAACAATGAGTGCAATTACCATTAATATGATTCAGTTTCGAGTGATACGTTTAATGTTTAATTTGGGCTTAACGTCACGTCCAGAATCTTTCACTGATATTGTGACAAAAGACCAAAAGGAGAAAAACCAAAAGATAGGACTGGAGAAGCGGCGACAGGAACTGGAAGTGATACACGTTTATATTTAAGGAATACGTCCATGTAACATTACTTTAGTTTGTTTGCTTGTTTGTTTGTTTAATTAGGGCTTAACGTCACTTCTAGAATATTTCACCGATATCGTGACAATAGACCAAAGGAGAAAAACTAAAAGATAGGACAGGAAGAGAAGCAGCGACAGGAACGGGAAATGAAAGTAAAAGATATAATTCTTTTTTTTATTAGGACACTTTGTTCGTTGTTTAAAACATGGTCCTCACCTCGCAGTTTTTTGGACCGTTGCATACGGTGGAGTATATCCGTTTGTAGTAATCGACGTAATTCAAGCTGAAAGACCGTATCCAATTGCTTATGGGGATGTGATTATATTAGACAGTTTCATGCAAATCACTCAGCATTGCGAACAGTTAATCAAGTTAAATTGTCAGCGTACAGGAAATATCACTTCTTTGGGATGGAGTAGCAAGAAAGATGGCTCAAATATGAAGTATGCTGATATTTGTTATGACCAGCTCTGTATGTGTGGCGAGGAGGAATGCACTAGATACACGATGTCAAGGCAAGTTTACTGTAAATGAAACCATGTTAACCATGTCAGTGTGATAAGCATACTTTTTGCATGACATTATCTATTCTCCACATTTGGTTTGTTTGTTTAATTAGACCTTAACGTCAACTTCCATAGTGTTTCACCGATATCGTGACAAAAAACAAAAGGAGAAAAACCAAAAGATAGAACAGGAAGAGAATCGGCGACAGGAACGGGAAATGAAAGTAAAAGGAGATAGTTCAGAAAGAAGGACGAGCCCATGGATGGTGACTTTTCTAATTCACCGATTCATGGTATATACTTTTCTTTTGCTAAAAAAGTGTAAGACTTTCCTTTTAAGTACATTCATATCGCTATTAAATTGTTAACTCAACGTTTTGGACAAGCGATATTTTGTTAACGCAATAGTGATTTAAACTAAGATGTACAGAAATTGCGACATTTTGTTTCAGGTGTGATTGTTCGATAAAAGGTGAAAACTCTATAAAACAAACTGCCATTAGTAAGATGTGCGGCTCTACCCTAACGTATAATGGATGGATATACATAGCAGGTTCTGCAGATGAACTTCCAGTTCGGTACGTTACATTATTTGGCGGAACAGGAGAAGTGGCGATACAAGAAATGACATGCTTGGAAGGTAATAACAGGCAGCAACAATATCACAAAAATAAAACTAGAATATACACCGCTTATAATTTGAAAGACGTTTAAAGCATGTAGAACCAATTTTTTTCAAGGCATAACCCTACAGTTAAAAGTTTTCAAATATCAAACAATTACCTATAGGCCCATTTAAACTAGATGGACGTTAAGGCCGGATGGGCCTCTTGTTAATAGATATTTATTTGGTTACTTTTTCTGTGTGCGTCCAACGTTTTCTTATTGTTTGCCATTGTCCATGGACTTACGGCTTTAGAATACCGTCTTGGTTTTTCGATTTACTATTTTAAGATAATAAAGAAAAACCGTGTGTTGCTCCCAACAAGTATTACTTCTAGCACATACACTTGAACTTACCAAAAATCAAAATAAAACGACATTCACAGAAATTGGGCTATTATCGCAGAAACAGATTGGCTAATCTACTAGTTGTATTAAAAAATGAATAGTTCTTATTGAATTCGTTATATCATTTTTTTCATTCAAGTGCGGATTTGCCTAATGCGGATGTTGGTTGTCAATGTATTTGGTTTCGGGTCATTACATTTATTTTGTTTAAAAGATTCATCGAAGATCGACAAGACGTATCTAGACGCAGCTGGATCTTGTGATCACAAAGATCTCCAGAACTCATCCCTTTGTCTATATGACACAACAGCACAGGGAACCGTTCGTGGTTGCAGGGACTTAACTCATCTTAAGAACTGTGGTAAGAGGTTTACGAGGTCCATTTTCAAGGTTAACGCATATTCAATAAATATAAATTATGTAAATCCAACATTGAAATAGTGTATGTAAATTTTACTAAATATTTATTCTAGGGAAACATCTGTCGGACAGTTCAATTCACCATAGGTCAAGTGATAGAGCACTGGTAATACAACTAGAATCCCGAAGCAAGGGCATAAACGGTCACAGGAGTATTAGCTTGAATACATTAAAATAGTAGTTGTTAACAGGGGTATAATCTTTGTAGGAAACATAATGACAATCTTTAAACAAGTCATAGCAAGCCCTCTAAATATTCAATGCATTATTTTAATGCATGTGTTTACAAAGAGTCTACTGTTTGTCAAGAAAATTGGCATTTTACCAGGCTTCAGTAGTGTCAGTGCCCTTGACCGTTGACCTAGTGACCTTTAAACACGGTTCAAATATTCTTCGGATTATGTGCATACAAAATGCTACTGTTTTCAAGAAAAATTGCATTTTTAAAACTTCCACAATGTTGATGATCTTAACCTTTAACCTTGTGATCTTGAAACTTTGTCAAAATATTCATCGCATTATTTCCCACTATTCTCTAATATATACATGTATGTATATACAAAAAGAATACTGCTTTGAGAAAATTGGCATGTTAAGGATTCCAAAGTTGCGATGACATTGACCTTTGACCCTGAAAATTAGTCAAAAATATTTTTCTAAGTATGTCCTCCAACTCTCTAATATATATGTCTGTACAAAATGTCTACAGTTTTGAGAAAATTTTCATTTTTAAGTGTAGGCAACCTTGACCTTTGACCCTGAAATTTTGTCAGAATATTCTTCGCATTATTTCCTAAAACTCTCTCGATGACCTCGACCTTTGACTTCATGACATTGAATTTGTTCATACAACTTTCCAAAGTATATATATATACAAGTTTAAAGATTTACCGTTTTTGAGAAATTGACACTGGACATTATAACTATATACAGCATCTCGAAGTCTCAGGTGATCTAAAAATGCATTCTAAACATGCCTCCAATACATACGATATGTATAAGAGGAAAATACAAAAAAAAATGCAACCTGAATCATGCCTCCGGTAAATATGATAGTGAAACACCCACGTCCCGAATTTAAGTATAGCTTCAAAAAGACTTTCACAATCGCCAATTGCAAGATGAATATGAGCCATAATATATATTTGCCAAAAAATTAAAAGCGGTAATGTTCTTCCAGTTTACTTCTTTTTGGAAACTTGAGAAACACAAATAATTGATAATTCTTTTCTCGTGAGAAAGTAAACTACTGCTTTGTCAACCGGCAAAGGAAAAAAATATGGGAGTAAAAAGTTATTTTCGATTTATCGCATTTTTGCATGGAAGATAATAAATGGCGATAAATCATGCCCTTATTCAAAAACCCTGTTGTGAACTTTATGACAAGCTATACTAAGCATGTACACGCTCAGGTAATAAAACAATGTCGTACAACAACAAAAACGAATCGCGGTCGAAAGCCCCACTTACAGTTTAAACCAGAAAAATAACCCAGACAGGTAGTGTCACCATATTTAAGAGTTGTGTTAATTTTTTTTAATGTTTTATGTTAGGTTTGACGAAGTGAACTAGAAAATCGATTAATATAAAGAAGGTATACAGGTAGAACATTATTTGTAAACACGTACACGTGTATAGCATGGCGATTGTTGACGACTTGACCGGGTTGGAATAGCATTGCGAACAGTGTTCAGCACGAGCAAGTCGCACAGGTGAATAGTTAGGTAAACGGTAGTTTTAGGGTACCAGCTTAATCGTTGGATTTTACAAAGACTTAGGTGATTCCGGAGGTAAAAACTGCCGAATTTTAAGAAGCCAGCATCAACAGGAAAATACCCGATTTCTATCTTTTGTTTACTCGATTACATCACATTTTATATCCATGCAACTGTTATTTATATTCCTATCTAGGCATTTTCTTGACGTTTGTAGCTGATTTTGGTTGATTGAAGTGTATTGTTTTGAAGAAATATTTCAGCTTTAATACAATGCCCTAAAGAAGTAAATACGAAGATTCTGTTTTTGACACCAGGTTCACGCCTTGAACAAACTTATTTCTCCATGCCCTAAAGCTACTACATATCAAAACATTAAGCTCTAGGACTTCTAGTTTATTAGCAGAGGAGATTTTTGAAGTTTTGTCCAATGTTCCCCCTTTAGGCCCCCTAGTGGTGCCCCCTGGGGGCCCAGCCCCTTCATTTGAACAAATCTGTATCCCCTTCCCCTAGGGATAATCCCTACCAAGTTTGGAAACAATTAGTCCAGTGGTTTAAGAGAAGAAGTCGAAAATGTGAAAAGTTTACGACGGACGGACGGACAGACAGACGACGGACGGGATTTGTATGAGAAAAGTCCACCTTGGACCTTTGGTCCAGATAGACTAAAAATAAGAAACCTGTATTTAATAAAAAAAAGCAACATATGTGTCCACGACGGAGTGAGCGTATTACTGTTATAGTTGTCATTGACCATGATTTATCTATGTCAATTCGAAATAAGAAGGGTCTTTGGAAGTAAATAGAACGTTTTTTGATTTTGGGTTAACTGGTAAAATGGCGCACCGTAAGTTTATATTTAAATCTATATTTAGTTAACGATCTTAGATAAACGATATTGTACTGAGGAAATATGTATGGTAATATACCAAGCAACGATTCAATGTTTGAATCTAAGATAGACAAACATCATTTTTTTTTATTAAAACAATAGCCCAATAGATGTAAAAAACAGTATGAATAGGATCAACAGAACGAGAGACATTGACAAACAAACAATAACTGCGTCAAACAATGCAGCACCGGAATATAATTAATTAAATCGACATCACAACCAACATCTTAGGACGGTCACTCAGCACGAAACCAGATGATGTGTGGTTAAACCGGTAAATGGGGCCTCAACCTTTCCCCTTCCCCCATGAGACTAGAAGTACTTTGCTTAAAATTAGACATAAAAATCGTTCAACGTGCAACTTATATAACCATATCGTATCTGTTGAAATTATATCATTTTATACCCAGATAACTTGGTTTTCGTTAAAATTCACTTTGAATTTCTTTCAGATTTCTTGGTTATAGCTGCAATTTAGACGAGTATTCCATGTGGAATAAAAAATGAGTAACCATTTGCCCGCCTAATTGTCACTCGATATGCTCCTTCCTTCCTTTCAATGACAGCTTGTGCTGTTGTAATATAATGAACTCTTAGTGCGATGTCACGGTGAAACCATGGTTGATGGGACATTTCACGAAGGAGTGACCTTTTTTGAATTGAAAGAATATTAAAGCAAATGTCTATTTTTATTGTTGGTGAAAGTGTTACTAAAATAGTAAAATATAAGAAAAGGTATTCTGTTCGTATTTATCCATGCTTTATGAAGAAATATGGGTTGTCGCATATTCAACTTGAAACACAGTTATTCTAAGTAGCTGGTCTGACAAATACCTTGAAAGTGCCATCTATTAGTTATAAATGACCCAAGATAATAGACCTAGTCGATTTAGTACTTGGATGTCATATCCGTTTAGTAGTATTTTTGTGAACATTCGCATTTTAGATGCTAACACTATGTAATACCTGTATTGATTGCGTCTGGGTTGTTCATTTGCCAGCCAGACACCACGAGCCCTGTGTAAACAGAGATACCGTAAACGGCAGCATTTCTTGGATGCTTCATGTTCACCTCTTGCAGTAAGGACATAGCCATGGTTAGCAATATTCCAAATAACACAAGGCAGATGGCACCCATCACTGGCGAAGGAATCTGCATCAATGCTGCGTTTAGTTTACCGCTAAGGGAGAGTAATACCATCAACACACCGGTGGTAATTAGAACACCTCTACTGGCCACCTATACAATTATGAAATCAGGGTTATGTTAAATTAAAATCGTATTCTTAAAGTTGTAAATACGAAAAACCAAGACGATATTCAAAAGGAAAACGTAAAACGCGCATAGATAAAACAACCGAAATACATTTATTAACCAAGAAAGTAAACATTAAATAACTTTACATTATTTAAGTAGTAAATTCGAAAAACCAAGACTATATTCTTAAGCCGTAAGTCCATGGACATTGGCAAACAAAAGGAAAACGTTCTACGCACAAACACAACTTAACCTAATTTACATTTTTAACTAACTTCTATTTAAAAAAAAATAGAAGCGAAACCAGGTGCTCGCGATATGGTTAGCGTTTCCTGTTACATATGTGTCACCCGCCGTGATGCATTCGTGTCATTCCAGTGTATGGCAACCCTGAATGAGATCAAAAACGTTGAATTATTTAAAACATTTTAGAGAGTTACGTTTATTTGGTTATTTTTTTCAAAAGAAATTAATTTATTTGTGGACTGTTTTTGTTTTGCTTTCCTGTGCTAGACACCTTATCGCGGTAGGGATGTTTGAGTGCCAAAATGATCTGGAGAGCTATATATGCTGGCGGGAACTTGTGTTTCTGGTATGGTCACCCAAGTCAGACAGGTTGAAGGGTAGAGGCCAGACAAAGCTGAGCTAAGCTGGCGGTCCCGTGTACAGGTATTTTCAACCCCCTGCACGTTACAGATCCCCATGTAAAGTTCGATACTAGAGTAGGCGGAAACGCCGCTGCATGGGCTCATCCATCTTTCTTAACAATCTCTATTACTTTCATTTCCCGTTCCTGTTGCCGCTTCTCTTAATGTCCTATCGTTTGGTTTTTCTCCTTTGGTCTTTTGTCACAATACAAGTGAAATATTCTGGAAGTGACGTTAAGCCCTAATTAAATAATCAAAGTTTATGTTTTGAAATATGTATATTTAAGGAATAATTTACAAGTCATAATTTAAATATAACTGTGCATGCTCAATTTAATTTTTCTATCTAAGCTTATAAAAGTTAGCAATGTCACCATCCTCGTTTTATACTTGATTGTATTACATTTTCCTCCCTGTGCTAGACACCTTATCGCGGTAGGGAGGTTTGCGCGTCTCGATGACCTGGAGAGCTATGCTGGCGGG
>JAUMGZ010220339.1:0-11499 GCA_032359645.1 Pododesmus macrochisma
ACATTATTGTCACTTTTCTCTCTGTGGAGATAGAAAAATTCAAAACAGATTTAAAGTTAAGTATTCTGAAATGTAACTTCATTCATAATTGTAGTTTTGGTCTTATCTTTGATAAAAAAAAGAAGTTGACATTAAATATTTTATCAAAATTAGATCATAGAGTTTTCTATCTATGACATCTAGCCTCAAACCATAATAGTTTGTCCAAATGTTCCTGAAACCCTCATTTGTAGTTTTTATATGTGAGAAAGCTCCTTGATTTAAAATTATTGATGGTTGGCAATTTTATCTAATGGTAGGTGCTGAAGCTTAAGGTTTTTCTCTGGGTGCTCTGATTTTTCTCTGTCATACTTTTTTCCAGGCTCTCAGGTTTTTCTCAATAGACCGTATTTCTCTGCCAGTGAGATTGGCCGTCTAATAAATATTCATTATTGCTGAAATACTGTGAAAGTGACATTAAAGGAAACTTAACAAGAGATAAGAAGAGGCAAAGTACACACTTTTTGATGAAATTTTCAAGCTGAAGCCAAGCCTCTGGAATTTGTTCTCCCATGTATTCTTGCTGTAGTGTTGACTTGAACAGATCAGTCTTCAACTGATCAATACCCTGAAATCAATAAATATTAAGTGATCAATACCGGTAATATTTAATCCAGTCTAACAGAATCAACACAGGAATACCACACAGCAAGGAAATATTCTAAACTGAAGATATATCTAGTAATTTTAAAACTTTTACTTGCCATGGACAACTTTGTCTAATTTGATCTTATGAATTTATCTTAATTTTTACTCAAAATATGCTACAGTTATGGCATTTGAAGAAATAATTACTAAATTTCAATTTTACCCAATACAATTTATAAGGATTTCATTTCTTTTTCATAATATTTTCTCAATCTATTTGGCCTAATAAAATAGACTACTTGGTGATTAGGTACTTTCCTACAAATCTTTAATCCCTCAACCACAATTTATTTGCAAATATTCAGTTAGATCTACTGTTATAAGTGAGTTTATAGTTGAAACTTACAAGCTAATATGCTGGTCTCTTATCTCTACTTTTATTTATTTCTTTAATTTTGAAACTTTTAAGCGGAAAATCAAGTCAAAAATATACAATGTAAATAATGAAAATAAAATTAGTGACATAAATAATTTTATATATTCTACCCCATTCTGGTTAATAATGCATATAAAACATTCTTACCCGTCCTGTGTAGGAGCTCACAAAATGGAAGCCATCTATCTGGCTGTACAAAGCCTTCATTTCTTCTCTAGGTAACTCAATCTTAGAAACCTGTTATGATTATATAAATAACATGTAACAAACAAATGCTGACAGGAAAAGTCAAATACTGTGCCTTTGTTTACTTAATAAAACACCACATTATGTAAAGTTCCCACATGTATAGTGTAGGGGAGGTAACTCTTATGTGAACTAGAAAATTAGTGTTGTTGATAGAGTTGTGAAAATGTCCAATGGTTAGAGAGAAATGCTGATTGAAAAAAAATGGTGGTGATATGATCTCTCACCTCTTACTAAATCACTAAGAAAAGTTTGTCTTTGAAAAAATAAACTTTGAACATGCAAAGGGCATACTATATACCCTAAAGAATGCTCTGCTACACTTTATGGTGAATATGATCCTTGATTAGAGAGAAGTGATGATTATGAGTCATTTAGAATTGTTATATTAAACCCATAGCCTTTTACATTTCATTAAATAACAAGAGGCCCATTGTACAGTCTTGAATCCCCTTCCCCTTAGGATGCTTCCTGCCAAATTTGGTTGAAATCTGCCCAATAGTCTCAGAGGAGATGTCGTTTGAAGGCATACTGTCAAATTTACCCCTTTTGGCCCCGCCCACCTGTCCCCTAAGGAAGCTTCCTGCCCAAATTTGGTTGAAATCTGTCCAGTAGTTTCAGAGGAGATGTCATTTGAAGGCATACTGTCAAATTACCCCTTTTGGCCTTGCCCACCTGTCCCCTGGGAGGTCAGAGACTTCATTTGTACAATCTTGAATCCCCTTCCCCTAAGGAAGCTTCCTGCCAAATTTGGTTGAAATCTGTCCATTAGTTTCAGAGGAGATGTCGTTTAAAGCAAACGTTAACAATGGCTGGATTTGTATGGGAAAAGTCCACCTTGGACCTTCGGTCCAGATGGACTAAAGATGGGGTGCCTACCTGATCTACGTGGGTACCAATTACAAAGATGAGTGCCTACCTGATCTACGTGGGTACCAATTACAAAGATCGGTGCCTTGGGGGCGTGAACTGATATAGAGTTGAGCCAGAAGTTCAGTCCGGCATGTTCATATCCGAGTCTCACGTTCCACAGTAACAAGTACACAGCTCTATTGGACAGGAAAAACTGGAAATGAAAAATTAAAAAGAGTTCAATTGTTTTATTCCCTAGGAGAACAGTGTATGAAAGATGTGTACAAGGGACAGGAAACCTTGCCCAGGTCATGAGACAAACAACTATTGGAATTTGTTTCTAAAGAATATTCTTCTTGTCATGAAATTATTAGATGGAGAAGTGGTTAAAATGACATATTTTAATGTATAATTTTAAATCATAACTTTTCTTGAATTATTTATTTTAATTCATTGTACATTAAAATTTTGTAACAAATAAGATTTAAATGAAATATAATTGTCTTTCTTCTATATGTTCCATATAAATGCTTAACATTCAAGATTTTAAATTCAAACCTGGTTTATAATTGAAAATTTGCTTCCATATACTAAAGATTAATACTCCCAAAATTGTGTTATTATATTACAATGTCTTTTAAAGGTGCAAAACATTGATTAAATACAAACTTTATTTTGATCGAAACATGTGTCCTGTACAAAATTTCACTTCCAAAAAAAGTCCTTTTTTAATTTCAATTTCAAGGTGTAAATTGGCCATAACTTTACCAAATTTAGAAGAAAAAAAACTCCACAAACTCAGCCTTTGGATGAAAGTTTTTTCAATAAGCCTTATCATAAAATGTTATTAACTTTGAACAAAGTCTGCTCAAGATGTGCTTTAAGACAAAATCATACAAATATATACACACATGGGCCAACATGCTTCATCTGATATCCCCACAATAATCTTACCTGATGAGTGTTATAGTAAACTGTCTGATATCCCCACAATAATCTTACCTGATGAGTGTTATAGTTAACTGTCTGATATCCCCACAATAATCTTACTTGATGAGTGTTATAGTAAACTATCTGATATCCCCACAATAATCTTACCTGATGAGTATTATAGTAAACTGTCTGATATTCCCACAATAATCTTACCTGATGAGTGTTATAGTAAACTGTCTGACCAGCAAAGTCCCACACACTATAAGATATTGTCTCTCCACTCTGTACTACATCCCAGGTACAGATGTCAATGCCTGAATAAAAACAAGATAATTAAAAGTGCTAGCTCTCACACAAATTGTTTACATGCAACACAATGCATACTATGAGTCGTATGAGATGATTTCCCTTAAATGTACATTAAAGGGGCTCTGACACCTTATTGACTATACGGTAAAAGTTTGTTTTCTTCAGCATCAGCATTTGTAATGCAAACATGGGACAAGAGGTATGTATTATTAAACAAGAGCACTGCATAGCAGAGTATTAAACGTCCTCAATATAAGTCCAAAAGGACCATAATTCTTGTTACAATTGAGTAAATATCCCAATATTACGATATGCTCATCTTCATATCATTCGCATCACACAAGCCAAATCTAAAAAGATTTGATTGAAAACTGTAGGACTTGTTGTGGTCACAAGGTTCACACTACAGATGGAAAGCTTGATAGCATAATGCACTTCCTAAAAAATTTCACAGGCGTATAAAATTATTGATAGAGTACCGTAGCAAAACTATTTTTATAAGTTGTGAGGTCATATCGAAATAAACCTTGAAGTGAAATGTTCATTCACTAATAGAAGATAATAATTTTGTATTCTTATTGAGGTTTGACACACAATATTGTTCAAAAACATTAACACTGTATAATTATGTATTAAAAGCTGCAATTGTTTCTTGATAAAAGCAAAAGGCCAAATTTCCCCTTACAGACATCAGAGCTTCACCTTTTGAACAAAGCTGTGTCACATTCTCTGATGCTTCAAATAAAGTTTGATTGACATTTCTTGTAGAACTTTTCTTTATTTACACACTATGAGTAACCTTATTTTGATTTTAAGGTCATACATTGAACAAACTTAGTTCTCCATGCCTTAAGGTTAATACATACAACTGAATATATACCAGTATAAACCGTATACATATATAAGCAACAATAACACTCAAGGACTTCTAGGTTTATAGGAAGATTTTTGAAGTTTTGTCAAAAGTTGAAAATGTGAAAATTTAACATAATATATTACGTACTATAGTGCTGTAATTTGCTCCAAAAAACAAATAACCTTTTTTTAACCCCAGATCAATGCCTTGAACAGACTTGGTTCTCCCTGCCCCAAGGTTACTATGCATACTGGCATCCTCTGGGGCTGACTCAGAGATATCATTTGAACAAATCTGAATACCTTCCCCAGGGGATGCTCCCCAATCAAGAGTGGTTGAAATTGGTTCAATGGTTTTTAAAAGTCGAAAATCTGGAAAGTTACCATATTTGATGAAGTGTTGAACTTTGACCCCAAAATGTATAACATATTTTTTACTTTAGGGTCATGCCTTAAATAACCTTGATGCTCCAAGTCAAAAGAGTTATTGCCTCTACAAGCATTAAGCTCTAGGTCTTCTAGTTTATTTAGAGTTCAAAATTGCAAAATTGAAACAAGCCACAAATAAATATAATATCTACAAGAGGAATGAACCTCCTCCCTTATTCTAGGGTGAGCTATGAATCAACCTGTCTTCAACAGACTCTCAAGAGAAAACAAGCAAATTCATGGAATTTATGTTCCCCCGCTAGATGGACAATTTTTTGGGAAAAACATATTGCATTGAGTATCAAACTAAACATGAATCTTGTCATTATGTACTTGCATACCAAATTTGCTTGAAATCGGACTATTTTAAGGGTCGTTAGAGCATGTAAAGTAAATAACCAATGAGAATTTAGAAACATAATTCTAAATATGCATATTTGGCATCGGTCATTGAACTTAGCCCGAGTCTTACAATAAATTTATGGTTTTAGAATAGAGAAGACTTGATAAATCAAAACTTGGTAATAATGGAAGATTTCTGAAATTTTGTCTATTTTCCTGATTTTGATATTTAAGTGGTTCCCCATAGCTAGGAGGTAAACATCATCATTTAAATCATTCTGATTAACCAGACCTCAAGGAATAAATTCAGCCTTACAAGTTTGTTTGAAATCGGTCAGATGGTCTTGGAGAAGATGGAGAAAGAAGTTAATGATGATGGAAATGATATAAGTACAAAAAGTCCACCCTGGACCTTTGGCATAAATGGACTAAAAATGTATTGTCTAAAGCATAAGCACTTAAGGTTGCCATAGTTACCATCTGTTATAGCTTCAGCACCAGTCAATGACTGTTGAAGATCATCGGTCATCAGTGCACGCACCAAACTGAAGAAGAAACAAATTTGTTTTTATAAACACCTCTTTATATTATTCTACAAAGGAAAATATCTGATTATACCCAGCCATAGATAATAAAAAGAAGAATTTACAATGAGCTGTTATTTTCATTAAGGTTTGAAAAGTATGCGTCTCATATTTACTATGCACACATTTTTGAATATCATGAATACTTTGGAAAATTTAATTGGAAATTTTTCATTTATTACATCCACCTACTTTTCCTTTCTATGATGATAAACAATACAACACAGAAAGAATTTTAACATGTCTGCCTCGGTGGTGTAGTGGTTAGCACCCAGGATTTCTAAACTCTCGTATGCGAGAGGTTGTTTGTTTGTGGCGCAGCCCAGGCACCGCCAAGTGTGTGCTTGAGCAATACACTTAAAATGGCAGCTCATATCAAGAAGGTCCGTCGTATGGGGACTAAAAATGGCGGTCCTGTGTCGCTCAGGCACGTAAAAGAACTCATCGTATAAGAACCATAAGTTCTTATGGCATGACTTGTAGAAGCAGAGTTGCTTACAAAACCATTAGCATGTGACATGAGTCAAACTGCCTGATCACTTTTTAGCAACAAATATTCATTCATGCACAATGTATGTCCTATAAATTCAAAAACAGTTACCTTGTTTTACCAGCACCACCAAGTCCCACTAACATGAGTTTGGTACGTTTGCACTCTACAGATCCTGTTAGAAGCCTACGTAGGTAAGCTATGGAGGTATTGAACCCCCTGTCCCTGATTTCTTTAGGAGGGGTCTTTAACAAAGGCACTTCATCCATAGTCAGCCCTGTTGATGATTAAATACATTACAATCAAATGTTGATTCACTGAACACATGTATTTTATACTCAAATATCCTGCATGTGTCTTATTGTCATTATCATGTACCAAATGATTCCCTCATTATTCTAAAACTGTTTAATCAATAAAAGATAGTTGGAATGTGAAAATCTAAGTAAAATAGAACTAGATGAGTCAATAGATAATTGATTTTACGATCTAAACAATTTCCAAAAACTTTATGTTCAATGTACACAAAATGTATTACCTGTGTAATGCATTGAAACAGAGGCCAAAAAAAAAAGTTTCATCTTGTCAACAGCAGTTTGTTCAGTCACTAGATATCTGGTAACCTTTTGAGTGGTTTATGCATGGATATGGAATTACTGTCGTTAAAGTTTGGTACTTTGGTATACATTGAATGTTCCTATAGAAGTATTCTGGTAACATATATACAAAAAAAATTGGTTTTTTTGTCCTAGTTCATGGCAGTAAACACTAAATAGCTCACTTTTCAATAAACAGATAGAACTAAAACATGAAAATAAACTTACTTTTCATTGGGCAGATGGAAGTTTCAGCAGCAATAGACAGTAAGTTAGGGTTGAAGGCTAATGTCAGTATTTCTAGTTTCTCCAACTTCTTGATATCTGGTGGAATGTGTACTAATCCCTGATACTGAAGGTTCAGGTAAGTCAAGTTTTTCAGCTCAAAGATTTCCAGAGGCACCCCACTTGGTGTATCATCATCTAAAGAAAATCAAGGGTATAGTTCTATTAAACCATAAATAATACTCTTGAATTTTTTGGTCTCAATGTTGAAGTCTACATGCATAATGAAGGTGAAATGAAATTAATTACTTAGATCATTCCTATAAAATTATGTCAAACAGATGATGGTAAGGAAGGAGGCAGGACTTTCATCCTTATTATTATATCATTGCAATTTTTATATTCAAAGATCAAGTTTTAGATATAAATTTTTGGGAAAAAAACAACTTTACAGGTAGTTAGTAAAACAAATTTCTGGAATGTTTTTGGTTGAAGAAATTCACAACATATTAAAAGCAAAGTAAAATACTTTTTTCCAGAGCCCATTAAGATTTTATTGGATTTTTTATAAAGATTTTTAAAATTTGTCAAAATTTCCCCTTTTTGATCCCTAAGTGCTACCTACAGGGGACTGAATTTATCTGTATCTGTTTTTTCCACAAAAATTCTCTTACCAAGTTTGTTTGAAACTGGTCATGTGGTTGAGGAGAAGAGGTAAACTTGAAAGTTATTTGCTAAAATGTTGAATCTAATTGATCCCAACAGGTGTAATCTATTTTTGACACCAATGTCTCCCTTATGAACAAACTTGGTTACTACTTTTACATGCAAGCATAACAATTTAGACTTCAACTTTTTAAGAATTTTTTTGTCTTAAATATCGTCAAATTTCCCTACTTTGGCCCCCTGGAAGCCAAGTCAAATCATCGAACAAATCTGAATCCCCTCCAACCTAGGAATGCTTCTTACTGAATTTGGTTAAAACTGGTCGTGAGTAGTTGAAAATGGGAAATATTAATATCTGTTTTATATCATATGATCTGAAGTTTGATCCCAAAGAATGCAACATTATTTGACCCCTGAGTCATGCCTTGAACAAACTTTATTCATTATGCCAAGAAGTTACTAAATATTCAAGTACATGTAATAACCTTTAATTATTACAAGATTTTAAATTTTTTGTCAAATTTTCCCCATTTTGGCCCTCTAGAGGGCCCCTGGAGGCCAAGCCCCATCATTTGTACAAATCTGAACCTCTTCTGCTAGGATGAACCCTATCAAGACTGGTTGAAATTGGTCCAACAGTTTTAGGGAAAAAAGTCAGATACATGTACATTTACATGTATATCAAAAGTTAACATGTTTGCTGCATTGCAGATCAAACTTTGGTCTCAAAACCTGTAATCCTTTTCTTACCAAGCTCCATGCCTTGAACAAGTTTGGTTTTCAAAGCCCATGAGCTGCTACATATCATATGCACGCAATAAGGCCTAGGCCTGGCTAGTTTATTAAAAGATTTTTAAAATTATGATAATTTTACCCATCTTGGCCACCAGTCGTGCCTTTTGGAGGCTGAGCCCCATCATTTGAACATGTCTAAATCCCCTAAATAGTTTTTCAAAAGTCAAAAGTTATCGTCGAACAGAAGTGGACCAAGCAACATTGCCAAGGAAAAGGTCGACCTTGGACCTTTAATCCAGATAGACTAATAAAAACAATCAAAATATATCCTTCATAGTCTTTTTTATGTAAATTTTCCCAGTACATGTAAATTGAGCATCATACCTGGTGGTTCAGTTCCCTTGTAGCCAAAACGTGGAAATATGTTGAACAGTGTAGCATTGACTTTACCAATTTCTTTTGAATCTAAAGTGCCATTAGAATCTGCATCAAAAAACTTGAACAACTCAACTTTGTCCTGAAAATTAAAGCAAAAAATTTCATGAATAATTAAATCAATAAATTAATATTCTTAAATTCTTTTCAATTTATTTTGATGTTTTAAAAGAAGTATTTCCAATAAAACATTGTGCCCGTGTTTTGTGGTGGAGGGAAACGGTTCCCTGGCTAAAAAACAAGTGACATTCTAAAAGTAACTAGAAAGTATCTATTAAGTCTGACACAGGGCTATCAAGCCTTTTTGTCATTAGCTGTTATTAGCATCACTAAATCTAAAGAGAATCAATGAAAAAAAGTCTAAAAGCTACTATAATCACCATTACTTATGAATGTAGGGAGAATGTTTGTTTGTTTGTATTAAGGGCTTATTGTCCGATCAACAGCTAAGGTCATTTACGGACCTGCCAGTTTTACAGGTGAAGGAAACCGGAGTACCCGGAGTAAACCACCGACCTACGGCAAGTCACTGGCAACTTTCTCACACTAGCACGCCCCGGACGGGAATCGAACTAGGAGGTGAAAGGCTCTTATGATTACAAGTTGGCCCCGAATGTAGGGAGAAAGTAGTCAAAGTAGTATCAACTATCAACTACCAGTAATCAATTGTAGACTTTGCCAAGTATAGATTATTTACTAAGTTTTAATGACAACTTTTCCTCTATGCAAATTTAATAGTTACCAAACATTTTCTCCATTTTTCAATGTTCAACATCAGCCAGTTAGTAATTAAAGCTCTGGTATCTTCACTGATCATACACACTTGACACACTTGTCAATGGACCTACCTGATTTACAATAAGAGAGAAATAATACCAACCTTGTTGTGGGCATCCAACCATCTCGACATGCCTGCATTAGTCAAGAAAGTTTCAAAGTGGGCTTTTGAGACAAACTGATTCTGCTTTTCTTTCATCCATACAACTCCTGCCAGAGACAACTCCTTAAGTTGGGTGAGTTTACTAAAACTTTTTGGCAGTTTGGTGAGACAATTGCCATTCATGTACAGCTTCTCTAAACTTGACATGTTGCCAAAGTTTTCTGGGAGGTTCATCAGCATGAGATTATTCATCAAGAGTCGTGTTACTGTGAAAAGCTTTGCCATGACGGGTGGGACCTGGGTCATCATGTTGTCACTGATATCAACTTGACACATTTTTGGACAAGTGGCGAGGCTCATTGGAAGGTCAAGCAGATTATTTTCGGCTGCAGCAAAATACATCAAATTTTTGCATGCTCCAATAGATTCTGGAAATTTTTCCAAGAAGTTTTTGTCAAAGTCTACCTTTATTAAACTAGGGAGACTTTCAAACATGTCTTCAGGAAGTGTCTCAAGACGGTTATTGGACAATTTAAGTGAAGTGATGAAATGAGAGTAGTCACTAAATATGCCATCAGGAACTTCGGTATGGTCCATGCCAACTTGCCAACTTGCAGCATGTCCAGGGCAAATGTATAATACTTTATTTGTCATTAAAAGGCTCTCAGTGGGAACCAGTCCTGATTTTTCCAAGTTTAAATCAAGATGGTTTTTCAATTCCTGTTAAATAAATAATAATAAAGTCTTTACAATTTTTACATGACATTTTCTTTTACAAATATTTTTCAAAGTTTTCAAGACAATATTTCCAAGCAAAAATAGATAGACACATTTTAACACAGTGTTTCAAAAAGATTATTGAACAGTTCCAAACTTTTTTGTTTTAATTTTTCCAGATTAAAAATAGGTGAAAAAGATAAAGCATTGAAAACACAATCTTATTTATAGTAACAATTCAGTTTTGCAATAAGACTCTGAAGTGATTATTTTGATTATATAAGTTCATGACTGTATGCATGTCTTGTATATGGATCAACAACATTTTCTTTGTTGAAAACCACTCCTAATAAGTGTTACAATCACAACAAAACACACGTTTTTTAAGTACAATGTTTATTCTTTGGGGTAGTACTTCGTTTGTTGATTTTCAAGTAAACAAGAAGAAATAGCTAGGATCAATTTGATTGGCCTTACATTTCATTATTTTGTGCAGAAATTATTGTGAAATTTTGTATAAATAATTCTAAAATACAAAGAAAATTAAACTTAAAAGAAAATTTCTGATTTTACAGTATATACAGTTTTTGTGCTGAACACGCCAACTAAGATGACGATGCCACCGAGGTCACAGTATACAGAAAGCCCACCCATAACGACCAATATCTGAACTTAAACTCAAATCACCACATAAAACATAAACCCTCTGTAGTTATGTCCCTTTTACATCATGCTGACAACATCGTAACAGAGACTGCAGATCATAAACAAGAAGTTAAACATATCAAAGACCCCTCAGTGAAAACGGCTCAAGAATATTAAAGTTACCAATGAAGAAAAAGCAGAACAACAAATCTAAGAAAAAGAACAATTTTAGTAAGATTAACATCGGAATGCCACTCATACGGGGGACATCAGAGACTCTGCAATGAATATTCAGACAGCATGGAATCAATCTGTGCTGCAAACCGTTAACAACTGTGTCATGTCAAAGACAAGACCCCAACATGCACTCTCCAGAGATGCGTTGTGATTTACCACATTAACTGCAATGATTGTGACCATGACTACATAGGAGAAACTGCAAGACCTCTTGGCACAAGACACATGGAGCACAAGACAAGAACATTGTTCTAACACAG
>JAUMGZ010220350.1:0-11499 GCA_032359645.1 Pododesmus macrochisma
ACCCTCAGTACATATCATGTAATATGCGCAGTGGTTGCAATGTTGGGTGGATTTTCTCTACATCTTTTCAGCCAATCAGTCTTTGGCACTTAAGAGATGCCTGACAAACACATATTTTTGCCTTAAATCAACATAAAAGACGTTGCTGTATTCAAAAGTGACAAAGTTGACGAAGAACGTGTTTAAGCGGATAGGAGATCTCTTCAGGATTGTTTGGTAGTGTGCACGAGTGTGGGGTGGGGTATTGCAGGGGCGGTTTCGGGATTTGGGCTAGGGGCGAAAGAGGTATAAATGGAAAGGTAGGGCTGAAGGTTGTTTTAAAAAAAAATACATTTGATGATATTATGGGGAGGGGGGAGGGCTGGGGTGCCCCTTAAGCTGCTAGTGTCATATAATAATAAAAGATCGGTACATTCATTGATTTAAGTGATCATTACTGCACCTTTAAGCTAATTTTGTCGTGAATACTACGTGCACACACACACACTAGTTTTGAAGGCTAACTTTTTTTTATTTAAGGAGTGAGCAATAAGGTTACATGCGTTATCTCTGGTAGGATCTAGTCCACAAACATAAAGAATTTAAATCGGCATTTCTCTTTAAAAGAAACAAACAATGGAATAGCAGTGCAAGCATGTTTCATACTATCAACCATTATTGGTGTTACCTGCACGAATAAAATAATTAATTCCGTGTAGACTCTTTTTACCTGCATGCATAAAGTAATTAAGTCAATTTGCATTCTGTTTACCTGCGTGAATAAGAAACAACCCTAATTCTTACAAGAAGAAAGAAACATGTCCATGATTTCTTGAGACAATATACCTTGACCTGCAAGATCCCTCGTAAATAAACTATAGAAATCAATAATTTTTTAAAGGAGTCATTTCTAAAACAATAATTAAAACTTTACGTAATTATGCAATAACTTCATGCTTATTTAAGATTCATTGTCAAGTTCGTGTCACAAACAATTTGACTGAACAACGAACACATAACATGTGCTTTATAATAATCCACTGCTATTTTAGATTGTTTTTAAAGAATGGAAATCAAAGTTTGTTTTAAAACATCTGTCTACATGCATAAGTTAAATTCTTTGAAATGTGTATTGTTATTGTTTTGATAAAAACTGAAAGCGTGAAGGATGAGTGTCGTTATATAAACAACGAAAAGGAGGGCTACTGGCTCACACACTGTGGCTTGTTTAAGCGCTATTGGAGAAATCACTCGAGCATGCAAACAAATCCTGCCTGTTGTTCTCTTTATATATATAGAAGGTATATTATATAGAAAAATCAGGGCAGAAATGCCATTCATTCTGAAGGAAAGCGTGCTACAGGTCTAATACACCTTAAACACATTACACCTGTCCAGATCGTCAGGTATATATTCGCAGTATATGGAGAAGTAGCAAGGAGCGAAACTTTATTAACCACCTGTGTTTTAAATGGATTTAAACTACGGCATTAATACAAATATGAATTCTTCTGGAACTTTCAATGCTGCAACTTCCCAGTCAAATGACACTGGGCCATCTTTGTGGATCGGTAATTATCCCCAAACTGTTGAAATGCAACAATTAAATGCACAGATGGGGGGGATGAATCTGGCGAATACTGGTAATGTGTATACGGACAACGTGCTTTCACAAAACGGAATGGTGTCTCCAACATCTGCTGCTCCGCACGGATCTTACTACGTGACGTCAGTCCAACAGTCGCCTGCTCCAAACGGTAATATTTCTAATATGTATCAAACGAACAATCTATCTCAAATGAATAACAATGTTCCAGCATCGCCAACTGCTTATCCGAATCAGTTGATCTTTCCATCAACCATGCCAATGAGTCCGGTTGATATTCAGCAACAAATCTTTCAGACACAGCAACAAATTGCTTATCTCGAAGAGATGAGAAATCAAACTCTCGCAGGCATTGCCCCACAGCAACAGGACACTGTTTATCACCAAGTGAGCGCCCATGATACGCAAGATCCAGGACCAACTACAATCACGCTACGAGAGCCTCAAAGTAAACCATTTGTTATTCACCAAAGATCGTCGTCTGCGCCAGTGGAACCGAGACCGGTGCGTGTGATGCAGACGTCGGCAAGTTCTACACCGGAAGCCCGTAGAGCTCAGCGTTCGTCTACTTCCGAAACTAGTAGTACCACTTCTTCGACCTCAATACCTGGATCCCCTACATCTGCCGGCGTACCCGCGCACTTCGAAGGACTGCCACTATCGTACCCTGCGTCTTCCGATGATGGCGACTCACCACGAAATCGATCCGTATCGTCACCGCAAAACAGCCCAAGAAAGCCCGGAAATCCGGCAATCAGGTCACATTCACTTAAATATTCAGTCAAATTTCCTCAAGACAAATGTTACAAGTGCATGAAAAAAGTTTACAAGATGGAATTGGTGGGTCCCGTTAAAGGTGCCGTGTACCATAAGGGATGTTTCTGCTGCAAGACCTGTGGCACGCGACTTACTCTTAACAACTTTACACTCAACAAAACGGACAGTTACGACGTTTCCGTGTACTGTAAGTCACATCAACCAACCCCAACTGTTGGCGCGAAGTTTGATGCCGACTGCGTCATGATCAAAGGCGCAATGAGTGTTCCAAGACTGGACAGAGTGAACGACCAAATTAAGATCAAGGAGGGGAAATATCATTCCGATGCACATGCTCTTGGTATGGTGCACGCTAGAAATGTTCCTGCACAAAACTTACAGACTTCTAACAAAGTTAAACACAATACGTGGAGGATTAAGAACAGAAAGGCAGAAGCCGCACCAACAGACGATGTAGCCAAATATACAGATCAAACGTCTGATTACGATGTTTCTGCTCTAGAAAGTTTCGACAAAATTCTTGTAGAGTTTGACCCAGATTATTAATTTTGTGGTCTTATCTTAATTCTGTTCTATAAATTTAAGTTTTTGTCAAACTTCAAAATGGATTTATAAAACGTGTTATTTTCAACAAAGGTACGTGAGCGCAAGGTAATGATATAGACTGTTTTGAAACATCATTGTTTGATTGAGTATATCAATTGTATACCATGATATCTTGATGCGTTTGTCTACTGACATTACATTCTAGTTTAAACAATGCAGAGCTCTTTCGATGATAGCATATTTAACACATATTTGGATCAGGTGATTTTTATGCATTTGGCAAAAGATTTTTGGTGTTCGATATCTCATTTACTTTGAAACAAAAGTGGAAAACTGTGCAAGAAAGTTATCAGAGCGTACCATATCTTGGAATTAGTATACTTGGAACATTTACATGTTTATATGACGTCAAAGTGTTGATCCTAATACGGATAAGCTATAAAATCCCCTTTAATGTTCAATAATTCGTGGACTTTTAATTCATACGGAGTAAGCGTTCGTGCATTCAGTTCGATTAACCACTAGACGTCACCACTGCGTATACGAGATGGCGTGCCGATGTCCAATTTTTGTCTTGAACATGTTATTCGTTGTTACAGATTTGTACGCAAACTTTTAAGGAAATCCAAATTCATATCTTTTTCTTAAAAAAAAATTCATTACTTGTCGAAGGTCAGTCGTACAATTTTAGTTCAAGGTCACGGATTAAAATGGTGTAGTTTTAAAGGGTCAATGGGCTCTTCTCTCCACCTTTAGTTACTTAAGTTATTGAATGTTAAAAGTGTCACTTATGTTTCTTAAAGGATAAGTGTTAATTGTATGAAAATATTCTGTATTTTAACTATACAATATATTTGCTTAATCTCTGAATTTAAATAACTGTTTACTTACGTGTTTTAAGAAAGGATTAACTGCAATAATATTAAGTGGTGGCTAAATGCTGTGTCCACTGTACCTCACTGTCAGGCCACCACATCTATATAAACGTGAACGACTAACCCCGACCAACATTACATGAAGAGATACAAAATCATTATTTGTTATTTTTCACGTTCTCTTTTTTATCAGTTATTTTTCATATATATGTCGGTTTTTGTACCTAATTCTGAAATGGGTAGATGCGAAATTATAAAAAAAAAAAATATTATCATTTGAGAATAAATATGTTGTAAAATTAAAGATTAAATGACCAAACCCAGATGCATTTCATGTGAAATATGATTTGGTGGTAAAAAACCTTTTAAGTGTAGTATAAGTAATCTATGGATTTTGGTATCAACTTGAATATGTCGACAAATAGGGTTTGCGAACTCTGACTAATATTTTTATAAAACACTGAATATATGCGCGGACAATTTTCAGCAAGTTTTATTAACCAGTAGACAAGTCGGTCCTGTGCATGAAACAAACGGAGAAGACATTTCTGAAATATTATAAATCAAATCAAACTTTAGTATTGTGTATTAAAACAAAAATGCGTGTATATGTGCGTGTGTGCATGCATGGGTGATGCGCCTGTTTGTAGCTAATTTCTAACAGAAATATTCAAATAATTTAAATATTTATATCGTGTGAAATAAACATTATTATACTGGAATTTCCTTCGGTTAAACACTTAGAGTTGTACAGTAATTG
Organism: Pododesmus macrochisma; assembly: GCA_032359645.1. Taxonomy (NCBI): domain Eukaryota; kingdom Metazoa; phylum Mollusca; class Bivalvia; order Pectinida; family Anomiidae; genus Pododesmus; species Pododesmus macrochisma. The sequence goes on from JAUMGZ010220350.1 coordinate 4,544, forward strand.
AGTAGACCACAACACAAAGTTCAGTGAAGTGTACAGAACAGGTTTGTAACGTACTGACGTCCCACCTTGTTATGTCGACTGTCTGTTGGTTTTAACACTTAGTTAAAAATCTGAAAGTGCATATCAGAACTTTTATCATTATTTAAAGTTGAATGAATTCAAGTACACGATGGTTAATTGTACCCGAAGAGTGTAACGGTTACGAAACTAAAATGTTAAGTGAATTGTAACATTCTTTTGTTAAAACTTTAAGTTTGTGTGCACTCTAGACGGCGCTCCGATCGGTTTTTGCAAATATAGATGGCGCTTTTGGTAAAATATAAATCTGAATTTACGTGGATTTGCTGTTTTAACAAAACTAGCATTCCAAACAAAATCACATGTTTCAGCATTCACATTTATTAATGGAATTGAATTGTTGTTTTTAATGTTCTCTTGTAAACCATGTGACTAATGTTAATACATAATAATATCATTTAGTCGAGGTTTAAGTATCGTGAAGTAATTTTTCCCTTTAAAAGGCTGAACGTTTTAGCTTTGATAATTTAATTGACCATAAAAAAGTAACAGTTATATGTTATTCAACTACATATGACCACGGAGACATGTTGTTTAGTGCCTTCACTCAATATACATACAAGTGGTAACTTTAACTTGCCTACATTTCAATTACTGGTACTCCACGCCATTACTTAATTTTTTATGTGTAAATTACACGTCAATAAAGAAATTCACGTTTGTTTTTTATGGCATGAAGTTCATCTCCATTTACATAATTGAACGATATATCTTAATTTATTGACTTGTTTAACATATTCAATTTATTCCATTTGTAAGCAGAATATTAATGACGAAGCCACGTCAGACAAAATGTTGTAAAATATAACAGATCACGATTGCTTGGCATGAAACAGCTTGTCTTATATGTATACATGTGACAATCTCCAAACAGAAATACTGTAGAGAAGCGAAAGTAGAGCCTCTGTTTGGAGATTGACATGTGATGCAATAGTATCGCTTTAACGTGAAGAGAAACCGTATTTCATACAAACAATTACAATCCACTAGTTATCATTCTCGAGTGAAAATACTGTGTCAAAGGATCAAACTCGTGACAATGAAAGCCTTATAGTTAAATACGTATAAATAGTTTAGATATAACTATTAGCATTTTGTTTCATTCTTGTCATTAATTGCCACTATAACTGTCTGTCGTTTGCATATCCAGAAATAACTGTTATATTATACAGAACATTCTTTTACATGTTCATTTCTTATTGCTGACACGCTTCTTCTGCTGGTATTTTGATAAAAAAAATATACGTTTTCTAGTAAACTATAAAGTGTGTGTTAGGTCATGTAAATGGCTCCAGGTAACGTCGTGTGTGTCGCTCATGTGTCGGGAGATTGTTATTAAAGCAAGGGAAAGTAGCTTTTATGTTAATTGAGAAAACTTCATACAATGTAAAAGGTCGCTTCGGGTTACAAGTATGGTATGAATGCGACTAATGTAAACATCATAATTTACAAAAATATTATGGTCATAAAAAACATTCCTCTAAAGTAAACAATCTCGATCTGAATAAAATATTTTGGACAGAGACGGTTTGTTTTAGATATACGATAAATACGTTTGGTGAGCTCGTGTGGAAAAAATCATACTTTAAGAGTAGGTGATGAAGGGAAAATGTTGCTTGTGCTAGCAAGTATTAAATGTGTGACTGTCGTGTGAGTTGTAAACTTGTAACATCGACACATACCACTGGTATCTCAATCAAAACTTAATATAGCAATTATTAATTAACATGAATTTCATTATTATATATTTATGAATACCAACATTGATATTAATGTGAATATAACTGTTCATAAAAATAATCAAAAATAATTAATTCTGTAAAGTTATCTGTTGCATGTTTATTTTACCTCGCGGTTTATCTATAGACTGGAACTCTCTGTTGTTTTTGCTGTCCACCAGATGACGCCTCGGAGCCAACTGACAGCGACATCTAGCGGTCGAGAGAACTTCCATTAACAGTAACTCCATTCCATAATATATAACATTGTTATGTTAAAGTATTGTTAATCACCTGTTTATATTAAGCATAATGAAATACAAATGTATGTTAAGATCTTGTGTTGTGTTGTTTACTGTGTAAGTTTGTAATCTTGCATTGTGTTGTAAAAGTGGAATGACCTTCTGCACAGATCGTTGTCAATGAAATCTCAGTTGTAGACCGATTTAAGTCAGTATTAATGATCTCTACGGCTATTCACCACTTGATATATAATCCTTATTGTAAGCTCAACACTTAATGAGACCCCGTGTTATGTAGTCCAACTTTGTCCTGAATCTACAGGACACTTTTGGACTTTTGGACATCATATATACTACATGCCCACTCCTTTTATTTGCTGTGTTACATTATGAATATGCATCTTGCAATTTTGAATTCTATCACAAAATTTTCATTGCAGCCATTTTGGATTGCTTGATGGAATGGTTATACATCGGTTGATGTTTCTTGATAGTACATTAACAACGGTTGACTTTTCACGATGATATGTTTAAGCTCGTGGAGTTTCTCTATAATATGTTAACAGAGATTGATATGTCTTCATAGCATGTTTAAAGTGCTGGGAGTTCCTCGATAGCATGTTTAAAGCTATTTAAGTTTCTTGATAGTTTGATAGTTCATGGACTTAAGGTTTTTGAATGTTGTCACCAGTCTTGGTTTTTCGTATTTACTATTCTCCGTATCCGCTTGTTATGTCCAAATGTTTTTTGCCGTTCAAGGCTTTGCCTTTTACTCGATTGCTTTCAAACTTCGTAACTTTGCCACAAACATAAATTACAAGCTCTATACCAAATTTCAACACTATCCGTCGTCATTTCTTAATTTTCCCTATTTAAGACAACTGTCCAACATATCTGAAAATGGCTATATAACTATCAAGGTTGTTTTAGTATAGGATATATAGGCAAAATCTAAATGGGATTTTAAAACGTTTCATGTTGAAATTTGGTAAAGAGCTTGTATTTTATGTTTGAAGCAAAATTACGAAGTTTGGAAGCAATCCAATAACAGGTAAAGCCTTGAACAGCAAAAACATTTGGTCATAATAAGCGGATACGGAGTATACACTGTTTTCAGCGGTTGAGTTTCTCGATAGTTCGTTTTCAGCGGTTGGCATTTCTCGATAGTTTGTTTTAAATGCTTGGAGTTTCTCGATAGTTTGTTTTAAGCGCTTGGAGTTTCTCTGAAATATGTTTAAAACGATTGAAGTTCCTGGAGTTTTAAGACGCGAGCTCTAGACAATCGACTGACTTATCACTGAAAGTAAAAGCGCATTAAACACGGATATAAACCCAACGGTCCTTTGCTTTCAAATGTATACTTAATTAGATATCCAAAACGACAGAACAACGATCAATGCTTTTCCAATGAAGATTCTTTCTGTTTTAAATCAGAATATGAATTTTATATAAAAAAGCGCGTTTATCATAAAAGGTCGCTTTTGTAACCTTAAAATGATGAGTTTACTGATGCACTGACATTCCGATAGACTAAATCACGGCTGTACAATTACCCTAGCGTCACTTTAATGTTATATAAATTGCTATCAGCTGTGTTCATGATTGTAATTTACGGCGGTTTTAAACTCTTATATCTTTGATTTTATGTGGAAAAGTTTTTATCTGATGTACAACTTCAGATAAATGTTTGGGATTTCTTGTCATAATTCAGAAAAGATTACATACGATTCATGTGCGTTAACCTTGTCCATAGTTTACAAATTCATAGCATTGCATGCAAAGGACAACGCACCTTATACACAACGAAGGACCAATATTAAATGAAAAAAAGCAAACTTATTCTATTCGTATTGTAGATATGTTCAGAGATCTATCTTGTAACGCCTTCTGTTTATTGCTTGGTTTCTATTGATTCTACTTTAGTTTGAAGGATAGTTTTTTTTAAATGAATATACATGCGCGCATTTTTTAACCATCTAGGGCTGTTTATCTGAATACTAAAAGCGTTACGAGATTTCCTTTTTACTAATATGTTCCTTTCCTTATAAGAAAATTTGATGGATTGTTAATTTATTTTATTAGATGAAATCAATGGTCAATTACAACACATCCAATGGACATCAAATATGGAGGGTGGTATGTTCGTTATAGCATCTACATGCCATCCAATATGGGTGGGATGGGGTGTGTGATATGTTCATTGTGGCATATACATGATATCCCATACGGAGGGTGAACTCTTCGTTATGGCGTACACATGACATTCCATATAAATGGTGGTATGTTCGTTATAGCATCTACATGCCATCCAATATGGGTGGGATGGGGTGTGTGATATGTCCATTGTGGCATACGCATGATATCCCATACGGAAGGTGGTATTTTCGTTATGGCATACACATGACAACCCATACGGAGGGTGATATCTCCGTTATGGCATACACATGACACCCCATACGGAGGGTGGTATTTTAGTAATGGAATACACATGACATCCCATACGCGGGTGATATATTCGTTATGGCATACACATGGCATACCATACGGAGGGTGGTATTTTCGTTATGGCATACACATGACATCCCATACGGAGGGTGGTATTTTCGTTATGGCATACACATGACATCCCATACGGAGGGTGATATTTTCGTAATGACAGACACGTGACTTCCAAAATGGATCTTTTCGTAATACATTAGCATACATATGACATCTAATACGGTGGGTGATATTTTCGTTATAGCATATACACATGACATCCAAAACAGAGGTGATATCTTCGTTATGACATACACATGCCATCCCATATATAGTGTGATATCTTCGTGATGGCATACACATGACATCTCATTTTGAGGGTGATACATTCGTTATGATATCCCTTACGGAATTGATATTTTCGTTATGGCATACACATGGCATCCCATACGGAGGGTGGTATTTTCGTTATGGCATACACATGACATCGAATACGGAGGGTGGTATATTCGTAATGACATGAATGGGATAGCTATTTTCGTTATGACAGACACATGCCATCCCATATGGATATTTTCGTTATGGCATACACATGACATCCCATACGGAGGGTGATATCTTCGTTACGGCATACGCATGACATCCCATACGGAGGGTGATATCTTTGTTACGGCATACACATGCCATCCCATATTGAGGGTGATATCTTCGTTATGGCATACACATGACATCCCATATATGACATGCAATAATCCAAACTTTCCAGATAAACCATTCATTTGATCCTTAATGCCACAGGACAGTGTGAAGATAGACCTTTGATATGTTATATGTAATTGATGTATATGAATGAATATCTCAGGACTTTGTCAGTATAGACAGTGGTCAGTAGATGTGCGTTATCAAGTCGTTACCATGACAAAGTCTAGTATTTTTCTTTTTAAATCTCTTATTTATTGTGATAGTCTTGTGTCTTTCCTGTAATATTCTCGTTACATGAACTATGAACTTCCAGTAATTTGTCTCGAAAACATTTACTATGACAATGACAGTCCTTCTTATCCAATGCCGTTTAATGGTATCTTATGAATTGTGATTTGCACCTGGTACTCCGGGATCCTATAAAATATTTTGACATGACAAATAACACACAAAACTCGGGAAAAAACGTGTTGGCAATCGAAATCAAGTATTACTCTAGAATAAATGTTGCAACCTTCACACATTTCGTTGGTTGTTCTCTAGTAGACTAACGACAATGATTGTTACAGCGAAAATCTCTCTCTCTCTCTCTCTCTCTCTCTCTCTCTCTCTCTCTCTCTCTCTCTCAAAAACACGCTCTCTCTCTCTCTCTCTCTCTCTATCTCTCTCTCTCTCTCTCTCTCTCTCTCTCTCTCTCATAAACAAGTTTTATATAAATCTTAAATCAAGCGAGATCAGGTTAGCATACTGATCGATAGCGATTGATGTATATGATCTATAACTCTCTGTATGTGACCCGAAATCTCAATTAATCTTAACATCGTAATTAATAAGATTTACAATGGAATCTTTAACATAATTGCGCATGATTCTTTCTCCTCTGGGATTCATTTTGATTGCGTTTATGTCCTTGGCAGCGCGATATTCCGACTCAATTAATATTTTAATTGTACCGTAACTTCAGAATAGGGAATATGAGCACTGGATACAGCTACAGTATGAACACATTAAGCTGTAGCCTTGGGTGCTTAATAGCTTTGTTGTGTAGAAAATATGCACACTTTCTTATTTAAGTATTATTAGTACAGGAAAACGTGTCATATTTTGTACATATGAGCTAGATATGTAGTTGTTTACAAGTGAGAAGTCAAATCAATGTAGTATAACTATATGACACATGTCTCTTAATAACGTATAATAAATCGTCTGATGACGAATTAAAAGATGCTCTGTCTGGTTAACATAAATAAGGGTAAATCAGGGTGCTGACCTACAATTAAAAGCTTAAGAATGTTCTATTTGGAGTACGCAGAACAACATCAAAGGTTTACTGACCACCTGTAAGATGACAAGGCACCTCAGGGAAGGGACGGACGACATTTCTTAATGTACAGCATCAATTATCACAACGAGTATACACTCATATATGAAGTAATGTACAACGAATACCTTACTGTATCTTCGTACAATAGTTGTTGTTATTATACCTCTCTTGTGTATCCTCACTTCTGATAAGTCAAAATCGCGTCATGTGATATAAAATATTCCTTATGTCACCCGTAAACTTTAACATTCTTCCCTGCATCCATTTATATCACCCTTGGACATTTATGTCACCCTCTAGCCCTGTTAATGTCACCCTCTAGCCCTGTTAATGTCACCCTCTCGTGCGCCTCATTGTTTCATTCTTCCCTGCATCCATTTATATCACCCTTGGACATTTATGTCACCCTCTAGC
>JAUMGZ010220361.1:0-11498 GCA_032359645.1 Pododesmus macrochisma
TATCTTTTGGTTTTTCTCCTTTGGTCTTTTGTCACAATATCGGTGAAAGATTCTGGAAGTGACGTTAAGTCCTAATTGGACCAATTACATCCAAACTTGGTAGAAAGAACCCCTGGATGAAGGGGATTTAGATTTTGTCATCCTTTTAAGAACGCATGATGTCTAGGGTGCGTGATTAGAAGAACACAATTCAGAACATTTCAAAAGTCTTCTATCAAAGTATTTAAATATCAAACATTCTTGGTCCCAACACAACCAGATGGGTGTTCAGTCCCAATGAGTCCGTCTCTTTTAGTGCCCCCGCATCGATATATTTGGGTGCCCTGTTGTGGTCACTAATACCGCCCGTCCGCATAACGTTGTGTCCGAAGTTTTATAAAACTTGGTACAAATGATCAGTACCTTCTCCAGTTATGCACCTGTTTTCAACACTTTTGTTGGAGTTATTCCCCTTTTATTTTTTTCCCTTTAATCATTTTGTCCGAAGTACCAGCGCAATTTTCCGCATAAGTGTGAGTCCGAAGTGTTACAACTCTAATTCTTCACGAATTTCTTTGGAACTTCGTATGAATGATCAGTACCTTGTGTAGTTGTGCACTTGCTATATATTTTTATTTTGACATTTTTTGTTAGTGTTTTTCCCCTTTATCGATTTCCGTTATGAATTTGTCCGAGGAACTGCCAAGGCCGTAATTTGGCTAACATTTGAAATGAGGCGAGAGTTCAGTTCCCCAGCGGGTACAGGACAGCGCCCTGGTGTGTGTGTGTCTGTGGGTGGGTGGGGTGGGGGTAGACGAAGACCACTGGAAGCTCATGGCTTTTAGGAATGAACCAACACCACAACTATATTGGTTTTTATCCATTAAATACATATTTCTCTATTTCCACTAAAAAATAAAGATCTCTATTTTTAATAAAGATATCTTTATTAAAAATAGAGATATCTGTATTTTAATTAGAGTTGTCTCTATTTCTTGTTCAATTAAGATATATCTAATTTAAAAAATTAACAGGGCCTGTCAGGACTTCTTATTAAGTTTTGAAATATGATTATACACTCCAACACTCTAGACACTTGTGATCTGTACTTGTTGTGCCGAAACTCTTGCGTACCTGATTCCAAGCATTGCAAAGGCTCAAAGGTGTCCGCGAGGAGTTAAGGAGCAAATGTTGAATTTTCTTTTAAAATTTTGTTATATAGATATGAAATATAGACATCTGAAAGTTTGACGTAGGAGTAATCATGAGTGATTTAGGGGTGAAAAGGTTTGAGAACATTCATTCTAAGGCAATATCTGTGTTTTTGTTGTGTTAGAGTGAATCGTTGAGGAAGAATTGGTCTCTTTCATGGTCACGGTGACCTACATTTTCTGTTACTTTGACTTCGTTTAGACATTTCGTTTGCCTTCATTTTCCAGAGACCATAAGACCAAAACATGAACCTTCATCTGTATTAATAGTTTCGGGAAGGCTACACTAGCAAATCAAATTTAAGGATTGCATTTTGATTAGTAGCAGGAATTTTTTTTAAAAATAACATGACAGCGGTGTTGATTTAGATTACATGTATCTGCACCATAGATTGTGTTTGTGTAGATTTTGTAAAATGCTTTAATTTTATCCGGCGTATAGCCGTATTTTTTCTTAATTTGTTTAATAACCGCCAGCTTTATAGAATACTTTTTAGATATTCTCGTTTTGTTGATGTAACACATTTCAACTTGTTATGAACGCACACACACGCATGCGCGCATACACGCGCACACACACACACACACACACACACACACAATTTTTAATATTTTAACTCTTATATTTTCACAGACGCTGTTTGCTGGTCACAAGTCTTCTGTCAGTTGTGATTTTATTCCTTGTACAGCTGACCATGATGGACACAATAAAAGACACTTTCTTCCATCTGAAATATACCTATTTGCACTCTAATTCCAGAGAGTATGACTATTCTCAGACCGAAATGAGTGCCGCTGGTTATGTGCGAGTACATGTGTATAACTACTATCGAGGTTTTATTGACCGAGCTCCTTTTGCCCAGTGTAAATCCAAATGTTACATGACAACGGGTAGTCGGACTTACAACACTAGTGATGTGGTTATTTTTGTAGCGCACAAAATAGAGACGCCTCCTCCCCCGAAAATTCAAGGGCAAACATGGATCTTTTTTACCCAGGAAAACCCAACAAAACACGTTATTTCATATAAAAAATGGTTAAATATGTTTAACTGGACAATGACTTATCGAAGAGATTCGGATATATTAGCCTCTTATGGACACATACGTCCATTGACCGAAAAAGAGAAAACCTTATCAAAAAGTACAGACGCGTGGAAGCGTCGGTTGCCAGGGAATGTGCAATTAGCATGGGCTGTATCGAACTGTGTGGCACCAAGTCATAGGTTCGAATACGCGTCCTCGCTTCACTTCCACAATAACAACATAACGGTTGACATATATGGTTATTGCGGGCCCTTCAAGTGCACTCGTTATCAGCAAATGAACTGCTTAAACAAATTTTCAGCCACACATAGATATTATTTGTCGTTTGAAAACGCTTTATGCATAGACTATATCACTGAAAAAAGTTTCAATCTCTACAAGGGAGATGTTGATATGATACCGATAGTGAGAGGAATTGGAAAATATTACTCTTTATTCCTACCACCAGAATCCTATATAAACACGGACGATTTTCTATCTGCAAAAGTTCTCGGCGAATATATTACAAAGGTCTCTACAAACAAACTTGAGTATAACAGGTTTTTTAAATGGCGTAACTTATATAAATTTTCAGAAACCAATCCATTTTGTCGACTTTGCGATCGTCTGTATGTAAGGAATTATCGTTCAGTTTATAACCGCTTGTACGAGGATATCGGAGACTGGTTTTGGGGACAAGGAAATCATTCCTGTGATACATTCAGGATTTATCAATATATTTTTCTCATATCTTTATTTTGTTCTATTTTCCTTCTTATAAGTTTGACAAAGTGCATTCATACTAAGATGAATAAAGGCTTTGAACAATAACTGTTTGTTTCGGTCTTGTATTTTTATAGATGTTTTGTGCTGTAGTTGGAAAACATGCTTATAACATTCAGATTAACACTTGGACTTGGTGCTGCGAGACAGTGGCCTTCGGGTCAAGGAACCACAGCCCGCTCCTTGAATTTTCTGGAATTTGTTAATATCTTTTGTGATTTTATTTAATAGGTACAACTTGCCACATCGTTACGGTTTGAACGATTAACTTGTCCTCTTGTAGTTTTGTTTATGAACACGTTTGGTGTTCGGGAACGAGACAAGTTCTCTTGTCCACCAGGTCTTTCGTCAAAATACAATGTATCGTTAAAAGATTGTGGAGTGACTTTAAACCAGAAGAAATACCACAAACAAACCAAAAGTATCCTCGCATACTGTACAGAAAATTACAACTTTTGTTTTTAATATTTATTTTCGGTTAAGCCTTTATTATAAGCAGTCAATTTTCAGTCAGGATATTTTTGTGACAAATCTGACTTGAGACATTTGTCATTGATAAACGTTCCGAAGAGTCAATAACTCTGTTGCGCTAGATCTAGTAAATCTTGCACACTATATATCCGAAACAGAATTAAAGATCTCTCTTTTTGTTTTGGTTCTTTCTTCTTTACACAGTATTAAATGAAATTCTACTCAAAATTGGGAATGCTCTGCTTTTAAAAAGGGGAAAATGTGCAAATGCGATCGACATACCAAGAGGGATAACTCTCGATTGAATAAAAATAGTACGTCAAAATGTAGAATTTTAAAGATACAAATGTTTATTTTTCAGTCCGTTTTTATCAAAATGAATTTATATCGTATCATCATTATGTGTTTAAAGCATGATTAGATTGAATTTGACACTACGTACGATTTTATTTTATCACAAATCTGCAAATACATAGAAATTCCGATGGAAGTTGCGTAGGAATTCACATCTCACAGAACTTGGAGGGAAAGTCGCTCGTCGCACCTCAGCCGTTACTATATTTAACCTCGGCTGTATCAAGTAAGCGGACATGTCTATAGACCGGTTACCTTCCCTGGCTAACTTTGCAATGTGTATGACACAACTACTGAAATATTTGCGCACACAAAAATCTTGATGGTATTAATAACGTAGCTTTTAATATGATACATACACAGACACGCTTTGAATTATTGTGTGATAGGGTCTGTTTCCGGCGGAGAGTTGTTGAGTGTACGTGTAAATCATTTGACCTAATATAGGCATGATGTGAGGTACGGAATCGGCCGAGGTTCGCCGACTGTCTTGCGTGTCAATTTACTCTAATAGTTGATGTTGAAAACAATCAAAACTGTTATGTAAGCTCCAGCCAGCACTGCCTATAGCAAACTTAAGGCTACAACACGACTTTCGTTCTAGTTATGTAATATCTACGGAAACGAGTGTTATGGAATTTACATTGATTCCACCGACAAAGGAAGGTATATATGCGCGTTACGTATTTTGTTTTTGAAAGCGGTTAAACTTGTGCAGTTGTAATCGAGATCCCGATCAAGGTAAATAGATGATTTTTCATGTTGATTGTTTGCATTCAATCAACAATTTTTCTGAGAATTTTAATGGCACCATAAACATTAACAACTACCGGCACTGTTCAATGCCCAGGAAAAGTTTTCACGTTTCCATATTTAGCTCTGTGACGTTTCTCAAAGTTCTGACAAAATTAAATATACCAAAAGTGTGCTTTTCTGGCAATGATAACTGTAATATTGGTTAAATGACATTGTGTTTATATGAGCTTTGTCAAGTTTATATTAAAATATATTTTTAAATGAATTAATGTCATCCATTTAATTCTAAATTTTCATTAATGGATGTCTTGTCAAGATATGGTCTAACGTCTGTCTAAAGCCCTATATTTAAAAAAAAAACAACATAAAAAACATCTGGGATAAATATTTTAAAATGTGAATTTGGTATAATAAACAAATTATTACCGCAAATTTTGGTTGACATTACTTTTCTTGGATTGACAAATCTTCACGACAACCCATTGCTGGGACAATAGTAGTATAATGTCAAACATATGTCAGTTAAATCGCATTAATTTATATATATTTATTATCACTAAAGTCTTATAGAAGTGGCGACAGCCCTGCGACAAAGCTACCATAAACGGTATTCATTTGACTTAACTTGGAAAAGAATCCTTTTTTCTTACTTCTAAGCTTGGAAACCTATGCTTATGCTTAAAGTTTTACCCACAACCAGAAAATTCCAAGGTTTCAGGTCGATCATACAGTTAGTGTGGTGTGCGATTGATATTTTTTTTGAAACGGCCCGTTTGATAAGCTAGTCCTTGGTGTAATAAACTATTCAAGAGATATTCCTGTATATATGTTTGTTTTGCAATTTAAGTTTGAGCTTGAAGAAACCTCTGTATATCTGCAAATTGAGAATTTCACAAAGGGAAGCATATTTGAGAAAACTTTAAAATTAGAATATTTTAGTTTTCACATTAACATTCATAAAGATAGTGTGACATTGGAAGTCATTTGGATTCGAATGTAATTCTTCATTAGTTTGGAACTAAGAAAAGTAAAAATTAAAGTAATTTTGATGGCGGCACACAGTCACTATGAAATGAAAATCTTACCTTTGAAAGTGAAAACCACTTTGATTTGACATTAATCAATGATTTAGTGACCTTGACCTTTGGCCATTATTGTTTCTTTTTGTGATAAAAGTTAGAAAAGCAAATTTGTTGATGTTTCTTTATCTGCCATTAGGTTGCAATTTTTCGTTTTAATAGTACAGTGTGATGTTGACGTCATATTTGTCGTGAAAGTCCTGTAAATATGCGTAGCTTTTCGATGATTTTACTATAAATACGTACTACGTATTGTTCTATTCGCATATTGTCTGCACTCTAGATGCATTCACTTGTACGAAATATTATTACTTCGAACGATACTTAATATCGTATTTGTTATACCTCATAGGGATTTTTAGTCCATATGGACCGTAGGTCAAAGGTGGACTTTTCTCATACAAATCCCGTCCGTCGTCCGTCCGTCGTTAACTTTTGCTTTAAACGACATCTCCTCTGAAACTACTGGGCAGATTTGAACCAAATTTGGCAGGCAACATCCTTAGGGGAAGGGGATTCAAGATTGTACAAATACACTCCCTTACCACCCAGGGGGACAGGTGGGCGGGGCCAAAAGGGGTAAGTTTGACAGTATGCCTTTAAATTGTATCTCCTCTAAAACTACTAGGCAGATTTCAACCAGATTGACGTTAAGGCCCAATGGGCCTCTTGTTACGACAAATAAACCCATGTAAAGCTCGATAGAAGAGTAGGCGGAAACGCCTTTTGCACGGGTTCATTCTTCTTTCTTAACTATCATTACTGCTGTGATTGCCCGTTCTTATCGCCGCCTCTGTTCCTGTCCTATTGTTTAATTTTTCTCCTCCTCCTTTGGTCTTTTATCACGATATTAGTGAAATACTCCGGAAATAACGTTCAGTCCTAATTAAACAAACAAACAATCTATTCTAATCATGCACTGTCCGTAACTATTTTGCCATCGATTCTTGTTAGAAATTATAAAGAGATATTGATAATTACATTGGTTGAAAAATTCAAATGGTCAACCTGACGACCAACTTCAAAGTCTTTTGTTTCCAACACCTGCATAACGCTAGGTCGTTGAAACATTGGACCTATACTACATATGAGTGATTATAAGGGCCCTAGTCGAGATGTGTGGGTTCCCTAACGTAATCATTGTGTCTGTTTTACCGTCCTTCCTTACGCATAGTTGTCTCAGGATGATAACGTAGTTTCTGATGGCCCAATCACTTTCAAACACCATATGCCCGTTGGTCATCATTAATGAAACATCCCTATTGCATGTTTTTGGAGAGTATTGAGCCAAAGTCAAGGTCACTTTACTTAAAATAGAAAATGCATAATTTTTCTTATCCAGATGATTACTCAAGGTTTCTTTGCCTTGTGGCGTTCAAACTTCACACGTGCGTGTGTAAGTCACCTATTATCTTCACTTTTCTTAAAACTTGATTTCTTTGAATACTTACATATGCAAAAATATCATACATATCCCCATCTTCGTTAGCCAACTTTTAGGAATTTGGTATGCACAATGACTAGACTCGGGCGAAGTTCGATAGCAAATGCGATGTGTGCATATTCATGCAGATTAATGAGTTAATTAATTTTTCATTGGTTTTCGAGCTTAAGCTGTCTTGCGGAATTATGCCATTAGTCAATCTGTTGTCAAGGAAATAGACACAATTGCGTCCGTTTAAGTTTGAAAGTCATTGCGATGTTAGTTATTACGATCCTTTAATTTTGACTGTTTTTCGATTTCACACAAAGTTAGGCAGGCGCGTCACATACAAGAAGTTGGTATTAAGTGATCTTCTCGGTCACACAAGATGTCCATATTAAGTGATCTTCTCGGTAATATACAAGACGTTTATATTAAGTGATCTTCTCGGTCACATAAAAGACGTTAATATTAAGTGACCTTCTCGGTCACAGACAAGACGTTAATGTTAAGTGACCTTCTCGGTCACATACAAGACGTTAATATTAAGTGACCTTCTCGGTCACATACAAGACGTTTATATTAAGTGACCTTGTTGGTCACATACAAGACGTTAATATTAAGTGACCTTCTCGGTCACACACAAGACGTTAATATTCAGTGATCTTCTCGGTCACATACAAGACGTTAAAATTAAGTGACCTTCTCGGTCACACAAAAGACGTTAATATTAAATGATCTTCTCGGTCACACACAAGACGTTAATATTAAGTGACCTTCTCGGTCACATACAAGACGTTAATATTAATTGATCTTCTCGATCACATAGAAGACGTTTATATTAAGTGACCTTCTCGGTCACATACAAGACGTTTATATTAAGTGATTTTCTTGGTCACATACAAGACGTTTATATTAAGTGACCTTCTTGGTCACATACAAGACGTTAATATTAAGTGATTTTCTCGGTCACACACAAGACGTTAATAATAATTGATCTTCTCGGTCACATACAAGACGTTCATATTAATTGACCTTCTCGGTCACAAACAAGACGTTTATATTAAGTGATCTTCTCGGTTACATACAAAACGTTCATATTAAGTGACCTTCTCGGTCACATACAAGACGTTTATATTAAGTGATCTTCTCGGTCAATTACAAGACGTTAATATTAATTATCTTCTCGGTCACATACAAGACGTTAATATTAAGTGACCTTCTCGGTCTCATACAAGACGTTAATATAAATTGATCTTCTCGGTCACATACAAAACGTTCATATTAAGTGACCTTCTCGGTCACATACAAGACGTTAATATAAATTGATCTTCTCGGTCACATACAAGACGTTTATATAAAGTGACCTTCTCGGTCACATACACGACGTTAATATTAAGTGACCTTCTCGGTCACATACAAGACGTTAATATTAAGTGACCTTGTTGGTCACATACAAGACGTTAATATTAAGTGACCTTCTCGGTCACATACAAGACGTTAATATTAAGTGACCTTCTCGGTCACACACAAGACGTTTATATTAAGTGATCTTCTCGGTCACATACAAGACGTTAATATTAAGTGACCTTCTCGGTCACACAAAAGACGTTAATATTAAGTGACCTTCTCGGTCACACACAAGACGTTTATATTAAGTGACCTTCTCAGTCTCATACAAGACGTTTATATTCAGTGATCTTCTCGGTCACATACAAGACGTTAATATTAAGTGATCTCTCGGTCACATACATACATACATTTATGACGGCTGCTTCGAAGCAAGATCTGGGGTTCGGAACGGGGGTGTCTCAAACAGTATTGGTTCTTTCCTGTTATAAATTTCATATTTATTGGAGGCATATTTCAAAGTGCATTTTTGTATTAAAATTATCCACTCTCTGCATAGTTAGACCTGAAAAAGCTTGGGTGCAAAGTCTCAACAAAAAATCCAAGCGTGGGCAGATTTGAAACCCCACCTTTTTACAACTCTGTAAAAAGATTATGCACGTGTGATATTTATATTGTTTTTATATTTTCTGGAACTACTGGTGTCTGATTTCTTAATTTTTAATAAAGCATAATTCCCGTGAAGAGGTCGGCTTGGTATCGCCGTCTGACTAAAGCTACACACACATGTGTCGCACCCATTGTAACCGAACTGTAACACGGCAAATCGGCATGTACATGGTCGAGGTTCTTTACACTTTAGCAGCCATAAAATGGTTCGATTTCAACCAATTTGGTATGCAAATTTATAATAACAAGAACCATGCTAACTGAGATACTCAATGCGGTATGTTCTTTTTCTTCAAAAATAATGATCTCTGGAGGAGGATAAACACCGTTGTCTTGAGCACATCGCTTACACTATATCACCTGCTATCTAAATCAGAAGGACTGACAACCAAGGCGAGTCAACAAACATAAAAAGAAAAAGAGAATGGCATCTAAATCAGAAGGACTGACACCCAAGGAGGGTCAATTAACATAAAACGGAAGTAAGAATGACATCTTAATCAGAGGGACTGACGCCTTTTAGAATCAATGACATCAGACTACCAAGGAAATACAAAAAACATTAACGTTAGGAAGACAACGGAATCAATAGGGACTGACAGCCTAGGAAAAAAACAACATCAAAAGCAAGAATGCCATCTGGATCTGAGGGTTTGCAACTAAGGAAAAATTCAAACAAACAACAAAAGTAGAATGGCATCTGAATTACACCTAAGAGGGACTAACCACAAAAGAAAGTCAACAAGCATCAATGTTAGGAAAAATGATGACTGAATAAGAAGAAATGAAAACAAAGGAAAGCAGACAAACATCAACATTAAAATTCAGCTGCTTCTGAATCAGATTTAGAGGGACTGACAACCAAGGAAACCACAAAACATCCCTGTTAAGAAGAATTACATCTTAACTTATGTAACAAATGCAAAAAGGGGGAAATAAGGCCTTACATACTTTCTTGTTGGAACATCTTTGTAATTATATTGTGTTTGATTAGGTTAATAGATTTTTGAAATGTTCCTTCTTTGTGATCGTTGCGCCCATTTAGGGTTTAGCTCCACTTGAACAAGTCTTTATCACTTTCCCCGAAGTATGTCTCCTGTCAGGTTGATGTTGGGACTTGTTCTGTGGTTGTGGAGAAGTGGAAGACATTTTGGAACTTTATTCATGCAAACAGAAACAATCTAGTTTGGCTACAGTTACACGCATTGTACAAACGTTTTCTCCATGCACCGAGGATAATTTGCATATATGCAAGTATTGAAATAGGAAATACGAATAACCATGACTATATTCAAAAGACACAAGCTCATGGATATAGGCGAGTAAAATGAAAACGGGGACTTACACAGTCAATTTTCCCAAAATATGTATACATTACAAATTTCTATTAATAAACAAGAAACGATACCAGATGCTCACGAAGGAATGAGCGGTTCTTGCTACACACGTGTCACCCGTCGTGATATTTCCGTGTCACTTAGATATATGGCACTATTTCCATAGTAAACTATAAACTCACACTGATTTCGTAACGCAAACCAAAAACGAAGAAAAAGGAAGTGACAGGACAGGAAGAGAGGAATCATCAGGAACGATAAAACAAGGCAGTAAAGATAGCACAAGAAAGAGTTCGTGACTTGAACTTGAAACTTGAAAAATGGTGCATTCAGTATTTGTATCTGAGATTGATTTATCTCGTACCCCTGTATTCGTGAGATTTCTTTGTCCGGGTATTTCATTCACCTGACAAAGAAATCTCACAGATATAGGGGTATAAGATATATAGGTTTAGTTATCGTGTTTAACTCGAATTTGTTAACTTTTAGATTTTACAAAGAACCGAGGCTTGCCGAACAAAAATTGAAAACTAACGAGAGTCAGGTAAAATATTATAATCAATCGTTTCAAGTTGTAATGCCGTTTTCTCCTACGATTTTCTGTCCGTAAAATTATTGTTATTTCAATGTTTAGATTCGCTCGTGGCGGATGACGTCTGCGTATGAATACCAGAAAAATAAACATCCCAACCAGTCTCGAACAAGAAAAAGAAATAATCACAGCATTGCCGTGTTTGAAAACAAAAACTCCTCATATACTAAATGTTTTTAGACAATAGAAAAATACTAGTATCCGTTCAAAGTTTTAACTATTTTAGGTATGAATGTTCAAGTGAGATGGCGCGGTATTATGACGTCAAATTTTAGCCAATAGGAACGGCGCTAGGTGCTTCTAACATGTGGCATCAATTTATAAAACCAACCTCTTGTGAGTGATGTAACATATAAAGCGTAGGACCGTAGGAGAAAGATCAATCTCAGGTAACTAGTACTTTTAAAAATCAATTTCATATGCCATTAAACAATAAAATAAAGTCGTCACAAGGAAATAAGATCGATAT
>JAUMGZ010220372.1:0-11498 GCA_032359645.1 Pododesmus macrochisma
TATTGTCCCAACGTTCTTGTTATCAGTGTTAATCTTTACACTTTTACCATTTATATATTCAGAACTGTTTTTCACAACCCTGTTCACAGCCTCTAATTCACGCCAGGTAGAACTCTTTACCTTTTCTATTGGATCCCAAATGCCAAACATTTCACTTCCTTCAAAAGGAACATTTCCATTTTCATTCAAAAAACCACCAAAACCTTCAAATGAAGCATCACAATACATGTTTATCTCGCATGTCGTTTGTTCTGTCAACTGACATAAATTTGAACCTCTTGCATTTAACATTTTCGTGTTAATTAACCAAAAGTCTAATTCATTTTCAGCCTCTTTGCTTACTAAAACCGGGGCACTCCACGATGCCCTATCTAGGACACATTGGTAGAGGTATCTTGTTTTGAAACGTACCTGATCACCGAATACTTGTTGTGTTGAAATCAATTGTCCGATAATTGCAGCTAGAAACCTTACACCTACCGTGCGTCTGCCTTCATCAAGATGTGACTTAAGATTCTGCATGTAATGCATTAACTTACTGATTCGTTCCTCAGTGGCCCTTAGTGTGTTATCTCTCATATCCCATATAAGACCAAGCCATTGTACAATCTGTACTGGCATCCAGTAACACTTTTCATTTGCGAGGAGGAAACCAAACCTTAATAAATCTGATTTTACCTTGTGACTGTTTTTGATAGCATTGTCTATAGATCTATCTCCTCCAATACCGTCGTCGAGATACGTTATTACCTTTATATTCTGTGAGCGCCAATATTTTACCAATTCTCGCAATACTTTCGAGAATATATGACCTGCTGTACTAATACCAAAAGGTAAAACATTGAAAACGTAAAACTCTTCAAGCCATTTGAAACCCAAAAAAATACGATGTTGAGGATATATCATGATATGGTGATATGCAGATTTTAAGTCAAAAGTGAACAAGTGACTTCCTTCATCAAACATTTCTCTTGCTACCTTTGCGTCTTCGTACTTAAATTTGAATTGAAACAAATGAGGGTTAATATGGCGACAGTCTAATACCAACCTAAGTTTATTTGATTTGTTGTGAGCAACAGTGAGTGGATTAACCACTAATGGTTGCTCTTTCACTTTCGATATACAACCTTTGCTTAACAAACTTTTAATTTCGTTAGACACAAACTCAGGACATTCTCTGGCGGATTTATTATTGCGTATAACGGTACTTACCGGTGTTGTTTTTAAAGGCAGCTTATAACCGTCCTCAATGACACTTAGCACGTGAACGTTTTGCGTGACTGATTTCCACTCAAACAAGTGCATTCTTAATCTACCTACCGGTGTAACTGTTACCTGTGTAGAGGGGCCCATAACGGGAGTTTCATTTAAATTATTACACATTTTGTATCTTTTCAAATGAAAATCAAATGAAGTACTTATCTGTAATTTGTTCTTGTCTTTCAGTTCGTCAGGGCAATCTCTCTTCCAGTGGCCTTTATCACCGCACGTGAAGCACCTCCCTGGTCTGAACATTTGTCTTGTGTTGTGAGTCCTTGGTTCGTTATTCGTTGTCACTGTCCCGGCTGGTCTTGGATATGGTGTGTATTGTCTGTCTCGACGTTTCTTTTCTCGATCAAGCTTGATTTTCCTATCTGCTCTCAGCTGCGCCTTGTAGATTTTCTTTTCATCGTCGCTGTCGTCAGCAATGGGATTGGATACGTATTCTTGAACCGCCCTCCATCCGGCCTCTGATGAATCTGCAAGCTTGATCAACTTTTGTCGTTGAGATATTAGGGTCATACCTTCGGTCAGCTTTGCTTTAGCAGAATTGGTGTTTTCATCTGAAGATGTAGACAAGGAAATGAAATTATCAGCTTCTTTGAGTTTGCTCATAACTTTAACGTTATGTTTATGTTGTTCTTCGTTTCCCTTCTTCTTGAATTTGTATTCACCCATCAACGTAGCTTCTATTTTAGAAAGCTGTGTCTCGGCTAAATCAACTTGTTGAACTTGAATATGGTGCATTTGAGTTGACATCACATCTTTCATTTCAGACATGAAGTTGTTCTGGATAGCAACCATTGCTGAGGAAACCTCATTTCTTATTTGGGTCTGTAGGTCGTCTTGAAGACTCATTATGATGAACCGTCCAGTGTGGTCGAACGATGGCTAGATAATGATTTCGACTCTGCTTAAATCACGTGACCACCTTTACACTACTCTATGTAGATCGTGCAACACGAATACGTTTATACAATATTTTCCCGCTATTACTGACGAAACGCGGGAAAAATTGAATTATCCTCCGTTATAGCATATGATGATGTCCGTTATACTTTTAAAAACTTGTATAGATTTCGGTAAAACCACAAAATCTTCAAGAATAAACAAATTCTTGCAAAACAGATTTTGACACTATTAGCTCAGACTCCAGATATTTTACTGTTAGGATATAATACTAAATGCATTACGTTTATGAAAAAGTTACGTATAAACCATTACATAAAGCTTGCAATAGGAACTTTTATAATTCGATTTATACTTGCGGGTTTTTTTTTTTTAAAAATATATTGAATACGGCTTAGCTGAACTTCCATACATATGGCTAAAAATAGGAAACTTCTCAACGCACCATTGAATTGAACTAAAATGGCGACAAGCCTGACACAACGATTTAGGCGACGTGTTTATAAACTGTACACACTGTTTATGTGTTTTATGATATTCAGTGTGTATTGGGTCTATCATAATCTGTTTAGAGAAATCTTACAGTACCCTGAGATGCAGACGCTGAAGTTTTATCAGCAACAGTTCAGTTATCAACCTAAAACTCTGTCTTTTGTGATATTTTGTTTATGCTTATATTCGTTTTCCCTCGTTGGTTCATTCTACATCATAATGTCGGTAAGTAAACATTAAAAATGTTTAATGAAATATGTTTAATTAAAAAACTGTATGTGTGTGCGTGTGTATTAGTGGGGAGGGGGCCGCACTATCTGATTTACACATTTAGTTTCTGAAGATACATGAAAAATCCAGTCTGGACACCTGATATGGTGTATGATCTACGGAGGTCCTGAAATAACAGAAGCTATTGAAGTAGTTTCTCTGTAGTGTTTAAACCTGAAATATTATTTTAGCTACACATTTTGGCGGTTACTTTTCTAATTCTTAGAAATCATACTCGGGGAAAGTTTCTAGCATCCGAAAGCAATTTGCAACTTTCTCAAGTAAAGAAACAAATTGCTTTCATTAACGGGCTTGTAAATACAGGCATGTATGATGTGTGCGATCAAACATTGCAAGGCGTTCGCGCATATTGCATTTTATGGAGCATACGATATGCATTGTATTTACACATATTAAATATGTAATTTTACTTATTTCAGGTAATATTTGGTGCATGTTGGAAACACGTGAAACCATATTGCCCTATAAGAATTAGACGAAAAACTTTCTGTTTTTGTAAGTGTGCTCGGAGACGACTAAGAAAGATAGTGATGTCCATTCACGAATCGCAGAGCAATTGGCCGCCTACACATCTCAACAATTTGGATGACGTAACAAGGAAGTGTATTTTACTAGTGACGGATGGAACGCATAAGACATTAAACTGTAAAGAAATAGTTCCTATGTTGGTAGGAAGTTCTGCTGAAGGATTAGGCAAATCTTTTGTCCTTGATCTAAAGAACAGCTATAGGGATCAATGGTGTCGCTTTCTTTTGCGTTTCTTTTGTTGTTGTCTTCCGTGTAATACGTCATTCACGAGTTTACGTACAGATATTGACGTCATCATGAAGTTCACCGAACAATCAGGAAGTGTTCATTCATTTACTGTAGATGAACAGTCGAATAAAAATCCCGGATTCGTAAAATTAATTTTAAATTCTGAAAAACTATGGCGACAATACAGTATCAATGGGGAAAGCGGTAAAACATATTTATCATCTGCATTGATACGAAAAGCAGTTTATGAAGCTGTCGATTTAATTGACGAAAATTGTTTGCCAGCATCACGTATTTTTGGACCGTTTAAACATCCACCTAAATGCGAATTAGAATCGATAGGACCTGCAGCGAAATTAACTATTTCTCCCATTGGTCAAGTCTGGTTTTGGAACGAAAACCAAAAGTTCGTTATATTTGAAGCAGATTTCATTTTTGGAATTCATTGTCATAGGAAATGGCCGACATGTGCTGCGCAATGGCTATCACGCCACCGTTACTGGCCATTTCCCGCTGATGTTGCTTACATTTCAAGTAGTGGATTTATAATCGTAGCAAAAGCATCAAAAACGTCATCAAGGGAGACAAAGGATCTTGAGTGGCTAGTGTCTTTCCCCCATTGCGAAACATATCTAGGACAACTTATACCACAAGTTGCAAAAGCATGTTACCTTGCATTGAAAATAATGTTCAAAGATCATTTATCGTATTATTGTGAAAATCTTAAGACATACCAACTGAAGACGCTACTGTTTTGGGAACTTGA
Organism: Pododesmus macrochisma; assembly: GCA_032359645.1. Classification (NCBI taxonomy): domain Eukaryota; kingdom Metazoa; phylum Mollusca; class Bivalvia; order Pectinida; family Anomiidae; genus Pododesmus; species Pododesmus macrochisma. The sequence continues at coordinate 4,475 of JAUMGZ010220372.1, forward strand.
GAAACATCCTTTGGAGTTTTGGAGTACAACCAATGTCAAGAAATGCTTCATGTGTTTACTTGATAGTTTGATGAAGTCTGTTGCTAGACAGGACTGTCCTAGCTATTGGATAGAGAACCACAATTTATTTATGGACTGTGATCCTCGTGAACTTGTTCAGCTGTACGCGTTCTTGCGTAAAGTGAGATCTTATCCGGCTCCATACATCGAAGACGTCGGTAGCTTATGGTGTTAGTTCACCTCATGATACCTGCACACATTGTTGGAGGTATCTTACTCTTTATGTGGAACTCTTGTTTTAAAAATACTGAGCAGACCAAATTATACTGGTGTAATATTATGTATGCGTAAGATTAGATGTGTCGAGGTTTTAATTAGTTTGCATTTTATAAGTGTAAACATCGATTTAATTTCATGTTTTTATTTGTTCTTTTTTGGATTTTTTCTTCTGTACGATTTTGAGTACATTACTTGTTCATTGGTGTCACTTGTCATATACTTAACTATGAATTAAATATATAAGTATACATAATTTGTCATTATTCCACCTTTAAAACGTTGACAATTGACGCATTAATTTATTTGTTAAGATTTTTTATTGACATTATAGCGGTAAAATGTTGCAATATTTAACAGCTACATGAAGTGTTTTTTTTTTAAAAAAAAAAATTATTGTCTGCCCTCATGTTTCAAGCTACCTTACTTAGTTACTCTGCCTGAATAACTTTCAACTCCTTCACTTTTTAAGATAACCAATAACTTCAATATACATTCACATAAATGTTATGAGGTAAGGGAGCCAATTTATTATTATGTTGCTGAACTCTGTGATTGTTGTTATTAGTTTGTCAATGTCTTTCGTTTGATTTATTCCACTTTTCTTGCCTAATACTATTCAGACAGTCTCTAGCTGTCATATCTTCAAATAACATTTGATCATGAACATCTTGGTGACCATCTAAATAATAAGACCTTAAGGTCTAAACATATTGCTTATACTTATGATAAAGCTAACAGTAGACTTACTTAATAAGAATGCTTAAATATAAAATTGACAGATCAAGTTTAGAACGTCTTTATATTTCTTACATTCGTCCTGTTATTGAATATGCAAATACTATATGGGATAACTGCACCCAAAGTGAAAAAGATCTTCTGGAATCGGTACAACTAGATGCTACTAGAAGTATTACTGGCCTAAGAAAAGGAACTTCAAAACAAAACCATATTCTGACTTTAAGTGGGAAACTCTTGATACAAGGAGACTTATAAATAAACAAACAATGATGTTCAAAATTCAATACTACAACATGTTAACTTGCCAGCTAATACAAACTATAATCTTAGAATTAATCGAATTTTCAACTTACCTTCTTCTAGAACTAATGATTATCAAAAAAGCTTCTTTCCAAGTATGATGAATTATTAGAATAGTAACGTTGCTGATATGAATCTAATTCATAGTATTAACAGACTGAAATGCGTTTCACAGAATAGAACTACAAACAATACTTCTAAAAAATTTCTATCTCATAGTGTAAGGAGCTTGAATATTGTTCTCTGTCTTCTAAGAAACCGAGTTAGTGACCTGAATTATGACCTCTATTGTAGTCATGTAGATGTGGTTATGCAATTGAGACCCTATACCATCTTTTCTTTCTATGTCCACTTTATAATAATGTTAGACATACACTTGAAAACAATGTAGCAAACCTAAACTTTAATGTTAACGATACAGAACTATTAACCAAAGGTGGTGTAAGCAAATCAGATGATGGAAATAAACAATTATTTAATAGTATCTGCATATTTGATAGGAACAAGTAGGTTCAGTTATTTATAATTAAATTTATTTTACTGCCTTGGTTGCATTTTTTATTTTCAAAATACCAAAGTATTTATGTCATGTTGAAGCTATTACTAATTATTACCAGATTTTGGCACCTGTCTCTTCTTTTCTTCTCTATCCTGTCTCCTCTCTTTTTTTCTTCTTTTATTGTTAATCTTTCTGTCTATGTATAATGTTTATTTCAATCCATGTTCCTAATTAGTAATTAATTTCAGTAACAATAAATGCATTGTATTTCATATAATTTTGTGTACACTAAGTAACGCTCTTAACTTTAATATTCATATTCATATTATTATTATACATTTACACATGTTTGTGTGAGTGAGAGTGCATTTTATATTTAATATCTATGTTTGTTATCTTTAGCGGTTCAAGGAGAGGGCTCAAATAAGCTTGCCTGCTGCCCAATTCCTGTTACAAATTGGTTTTTGTAATAAATTATTGAAATTGAAATAACATTTATAATTATAATGTTCCTGAACAATTATTATTTTTATATTACTTTCAGATAACAAACAAAGTCGATCGATCAAAATAAGCATAAACGTTATGAGAAAGGGGAGACAACTGCCTGGTACATGTATGCATACAGATAAATATATTTATAGACAGAGCAAAAGATCATCGTTATAATATAGTATGTAATATGTTTCTTTTAAATGACACTTCACTAAGTATGTTATGTATTTCTTTATTTTTCACTTTTCAGAGTTGATTTTAAATTATATGTCTAACTATAAATGCTAAATTAAAGAGTGAAATAAAACTAAATTTGAATACATTAAGACTGCCAGACAAATAACATTACTATACAATCAAATATGTTTATATTATGTTTCTTCTATTTTTTTTCACTTATGTATTGTACAAAGTATGGCCAACATATAAACTAAGGATTTAATGAACTAAGAGAAAATTCTCGAATTGCCTCTTGAAGGTTAAACTAAAATGCACTGTCTTTGGTGCATCAGGATAACTTAATATATATGGAATGTTTTCGTAACTGTTTAATATGAAAGATTCCGTGAATAAATTGTTTGCACAATTTGTTGTGCAAGGTTGTATTTTTCAAATAAACATATGTCGCTTTTTTCTGATGAGTTTACTCTTGTCTCTTGCATTACTTATCACAAACTTGTTCATTACTTATCACAAACTTGTTTATTCTTTCTTTTGTGCTTTAATGGGTGATATTCACAATTCCATCGGGCGACTCGGGCAATAAACCAAAGTCAAATGGTCCGTTTACCTTTCGTTTAGATTATTTATTGTGAAAATTCTTCTGCAGTTTTTATCATTTTCAGTGTTTATATATACGAGTTATTCCGCTTTAACAACCATTCAATCTGCACCGAACATTACAAACTACAGCACAATTAATTTCACTATATGGCCCATTATAGCATTTACTGTAATAACTCATTTTGAGAGATTGACCAGGGCCTAAACTGACCAGGACCTTAAAGTTCCATATATTGGCACTAATTACTCTCCAATTTTCGTGATAGCAATAAGGTTGAAAGGTCAAAAAGGTTACTTCCTGGCCATGACTTTGCATAAATTACACCAACTTACTACTATATCCTTCCACCTCAAATCACTCAAATTTAACAAAATACGCACAGAGAATGTAACTTTTGTTTCTTCTGATCATTTCTGTGAGTCAGAATCTTTTATTACTTTGTTCAAAGTAAAAAAAAAATCACACACAAAACTACTTAATAAATCTGAGGGACTTCATTCGTACCGAGCCTGGATCGAACTCACAAAGCCTTCGGCTGACGTCGCCTAGCATAGCAATGACCCGCACGTTTAACCACATGACTACCACAACCACACGACCACCGTAACAACCCCAAAAATGGTTGTGCCAATGGGGTATAAACTTACGGGTCATAGTATACACGGCTGTGAGATCCGGTAGAACTTTCACCGACGTTCATCATTGTATCATCAAATACATAGGATATAAGGTGGTAGAGACATCAATTAATGATTGTTTGTTAAATAATTCAATCATAATTTGTTTTGCTCAACAAAAGTTTTAATGAATGACAACAAACGTTTTAATGATGTTTTCCTATGAAACGACATCATCTGATTCATCAATATAACAAGTTTACGTAATGTAAAATCATAGGTTTTATTATTGACAAACAAATATCACATAAACCCTAACCGTATACCCTGTACTGGGAGGAAGTTGGTCAGCTTTGTTGTAAGTAGCACGCGACGGTCCATCTTGAAAACAACGGTTGTGTGTTGGATATATACTGGCTCGTATGATGTATTAATATTTATAGTATACAAAAATACTCCGACTACAAACAAGGCATCACCATATTCACCCCATCACTCAATATTGTATACAAGAAAATATTGATGCAAAGCATCAAATTCGCCGGGAAAACTAAAGTTTATTAATTTAAGAAAATGTTTATTCTTGAATTAAATGGCCAGACTTTGAAAAACGTTGTTTTCTATGATCAATATAAGCACTTATGCAACCATTATAGTCACTTCAAAAGTTGATTTAGTTTTTTGAACAAACATGAAGTTACGTTCACCTAGAATGGTTCTTATTGAATGCTCAAATATTGTTGAGAAGTTGAAAAGTTGATACAATTGTATATAATAGTAAACATCAACATCAAAACCAGCACGTTTTTTTTTACCTCATAGTTATTTGGTTCTCAATGGCTAAAGTTATGTGTTATGCTCATAACTACGGAAATACAGAAAAATACCACAGATCTATATACATGTATATGTATATAGATCTGTGAAAATACTGCACAAATTTCCCGAAAACAGCAGTAAGAATAAAAAATTGTAATTAAATTTGCATATTACAGTCAAAATGTATATATATTTTTTATCAATATGACTTATCATCAAAAAAATAAAAAATAAAAAAAGAGTACCGCAGAAGTCGGGGATTGAACGCGGCACCTTCAAGCCTTCAGTAAAAAAATAAAAGTGTGAGCTATCTTGTCAACTTACAAATGGAATATGTTAATATTTTATCACCTGATATAGGTATATGCGAAGTGTTAAAAATAAGTGTTTGGTATAAACACAATTTAAGCAATTTGTTTGCTTGTAAACAGGGCGATTTGAAAATGTATTGAACCAAAGCAGACATGAAGCCATAAATGTACGATAACACAATACTCCGCAATTCCGGATACCGTTTCCGGACCTTTTTAGAAAATTCTACGGTGTACTGTTTGCGACCTTCGTTTTTTACTCCTTGCTAATTAATAGTGTAAATAATCAATTTCTTTGATTCAGACACATTGAATAAATAAAAAGTATTTCATATGTTACACTGTTTAACAAAGCAAAACTGCTGTAACTTGGGTAAAACCATTTTACAACCTCTCCAAACTCAGGATGTAAATGCGAACTGTTCCCCATCTCCATTAGTCCTGTACAGGACTACATCTACATGTGCATATCTCAAATCATGCCGGCGAATAATACATGTAAGTGATGACCACACTTGAAGACTGGAGAAGTGTCGGCAACTTATTAAACTACAAAACAGATAAGAGTGTGAATTAATTTGAGCACAAAGAGTAGAGACCATGAAAGGAATATATTTCTACAAAGCTGGTAGCCTTTTCTCATTCGGAGAAATATATGCAAGAGTAAAGTGAAAACACCAGTGACTTTTCTTTCTAAATTGTGTCTGTTCTTCATCATACATGTGTGCGATATGGAATACAACGTCAAGTATATCCGTATCGACATAATATATAGGATCAGGCAAGGCAAACTAGTAGCACATTTTCAGTCTAGAACGTTTTAATAAATTGGTTGTATCCAAAGTAGATTTATCTACGTTAAACTTAGAAACTTAATAGCATAAATTGAAAGAGGTCGAATAAGGAACACTAAGGACTAGCAAATCTTCCCAATGTGTGTACATGTATATTAGTATTTGTATCGTTAAAACAAGCTCTATTTTTTTTTAAATTTTATTGTGAAAATATATAGTATTCATAACAATGATCAAAAACAAATGAACAATAAAATATAAAAAGTTTATAAATAGGTTGTGTTGGTTCCATTCCATATGAGACAGTACTAGTACACATATACAAGGAGGAGGCATCTAGATATATTTTGTTAAAGCTCTGATTCTAGTTTGCCCGACATTGTTGTGAATGTTCTATTTTCTGACTCTAAATCGACTTCATTATTATCAGATAAAACATTGGCCTGTGTTGTTTCTTCTACCTGCGGAACTACCACATCAGCCGTATTATCTAAGCCTACAGTAGTATTACTTTCCGACACCAACGATTCCGGTCGAGTAATAATGCCGTCAGATGTCGCCGGCGTCGTATAATCAGTTGCCATGGTAACAGATCGCGTTATGTTTCCCGGGGTAACTGTATCGAAACTAGACACCACTGACTGTCTTGTGTATCCACTTTTGATCTTAAACTCGTCCGTCTGAGCAACACGCCCAGGTAAATCAATAACCACACCCACGGCAACAGTTTGTTTTAGGTCCCTAATCACAATTCTCCCAAGGGACGGATAGTCGAAGAAACATTCAAGCGAAATCGGTTTAAGGGGAGCCATTTCGACAATTCCGACTTGGCCTGGAGTAAGACACGTGGGGTAGTCCTCGGCTTTTTGTCCTGTTCGTCTGTCGCTCCTCTCTTTGATTTCAATAAACTTGCAGGCAGTACTCGCAGTGTGAACGTTCAGGATAGGAGTATATCCCTTCTTGATTGTTCCGGGATGATTCAAAATCAAGATCTGAAAATGTAACCATATATGAACAGAGTCTACAATGATAAGGAAGCATGATATTTAACAATAAAACTTAAGGAGTGCATTATATTAATGCTCAATTCTTTTCAATTCCTAATAGCATTGGTTCATTCATACCACATATCAAAGAAATAAACGCTGATAGAGTTAAATATACAAAGTTCAGTATTAAATCATCAATATTAAAACATAAACACAATATACCTAAATCAGCAGTGATAAATCAAGTGCAGAATGTCATTTATGTAATTCAGGTTTTAAATGTATAAGATGCAAAAACATCTGTGTTCTCTCTCTCTCTCTTACTCTCTCTCTCTCTCTCTCTCTCTCTCTCTCTCTCTCTCTCTCTCTCTCTCTCTCTCTCTCTCTCTCTCTCTCTCT